>WSTG01001403.1:0-10084 GCA_019616325.1 Ceratobasidium sp. 394 | reverse complement strand
GAAGGCGGGCGATACTGCATCTTGCGAAAGCTTGGGTGGGGTCCATTTTCCACTGTGTGGCTTGTCCGTGACTTCAAGTCAGTTTGGCGCCCTTTCTCTCGCATTTATTTTATGATTTATTTCTCACCAAGCTAGGCACGAACGATATGCTGCTATCAAAATCATGACCCGCGAAGCAACATCAACTCTCGAAGCTGGGCAGTCCGACGAGGTTGCGATGCTCGAGAAGATTATTTCGGCTGATCGCTCGCATCCCGGTGCACCTCACTTGTTGGAATACTACGACTCATTCGTGGTCGTAGGGTCCAATGGACCACACCGTTGCATAGTGACTGAAATTCTCGGGCCTAGTCTCGACCACTTGAGGAGTCAATTCGAGTATTGTTTACCCCCACGCATATTTAAGAGTATCATGCGGCAGCTTCTACTCGGACTCGACTACTTGCACACCTCATGCGGGATTATCCATACCGGTAAGCTCCGAGCTCATTCCCTCGAGCTATTTATGCAGCTAAAGTAATACGACTCGTAGATATCAAGTTTGATAACATAATGTTCCGCCTGCACAACACGTCTTCAGTTGTTGCACAGGAAATTGTGGAGCGCCCCTCAAGGACCCACCAGACTTATCAGGACGCACAGCCTTCGGCTCACATGGTCGAGTCGCAACCCTTACCCCTATCTTTGACCTCTTTCGACCCGCACGAAGTAGAAATCGTCATAACTGACTTTGGATGCTGTATGTTCTGTTCTTGTTACTGTCTCAGCTCGAGTTGGTTCACATGCATGTTGTCTAGCCCACTGGGTGTACCAGCACTTCAAGGAGGACGTCCAACCTTTGGCATTGCGCGCTCCAGAGGTCGTGCTCGGACACACCTGGGATCAATCTGTTGACATTTGGGGCGTAGGATGCTTGGTTTGTTGTTTAGTGCCTCGAAGCTGGGGAAAAGTATTGACAAATTTAGTTGCGCAGGGCATTGAGCTGCTTGTTGGATTTGCTGTATTCGCGCCCAACTTTTTCGAAACACACAGACCAATCGACGAGGATCACCTCGCCCAGATGACCGACGTAACGGGCGAACATTTTCCCTTGGACATGCTGAGTAATAGTCGTTATCGAAGCAAGTTTTTCAACGAGGATGGTACGTTACTTGATCGTTCATCTATTGAGTATGGCGACCTAAGACCATACAACACCCGCAGGCACATTTATTCATGCTGGTGCGCCTCGCGATCCAAACTGGCCACTGCGTCGGTTTTTTGCCGAATGTCCAAGTTTTGAGTCTGAGGAGCGGGAGATCGACGCCGCTGTTGGCTTTTTTAAACGTTGCCTCCAGCTGCAGCCGGGTAAGAGAGTTACAGCGAGGGCGCTGGCTGAAGATCCATGGCTTCAAACATAATAAAATGTAACATATAGTGCGCATGCTAGTGTAATGGACCTGCAGGCTCAGTGTATGCACAGAAAAAGGATGATATCAAACTGTTGAGCCGGAGCCGACGTCGATGATATGGAACGTAACTGTGGGTGCGTTATAAGGGGCAACACATTATGAATGCATGAAGGAATGAATCATAGTAGACACTTTGGGCACCACCACAATTTGAAAATGTGGTGGAGCGGCTGACCCACAACTGGGGTCTCAACATGCTCGGATTTTTTCACCATGTTATTCTGTGGGTTGAATAACCCTATGCATGTGTTCAAAAAATCTCAGGTAATTAGTTTACCTCGAGCTGCTATACCACACTTTCAAAATGTTGGTTCCCAGGTCTCTAGTGCGCATATATTGTTAGTCCACCAGGCAGGTGAATGCGGTAGCGCGAAAGGTGCACGGATGTGACAGCCATTCGAAACGCGGGGACGACTCAAGAATCGGGATGGGTGACTGAAAAAATGAGTAGAATATAGTTGAGATATATAGGCAAGAGTACTGGGAAAGTAAAGCAGGCACGGGGGGTTGGCGACTAAGGTGGAGGGCGGAGCTTGAAAACAAGGTGGACTGCCACGTACCGATATCTAGTCTCAAGCATCGGGCTACTCCCCAGGCCAACACTGCTTGTAGCGCTCTCGTCAGTTACACGACATAATTTTTCTTCAAAGGGCGACGAGCCATTGCCAACTGTGTTTCGGTGCATCCGACAATACGCGTTCATGAAGTCCTTCTCAGGTGTGCAATAAGGTGCAAAGGAAGGCAGGTATGCTGCTTCATTGTATAGGTTGGTTGTCAGCAGCGCGGGAGTGTGTCAAATGCTGTGGGGGCGCACTCGAGTGTCTCAGTTGCAGTGAAAAGCGCGGGGGAGCCACCAAGCGTCTATTCCCACAGTTGGCTCCTTCGACAAACAACTGCCTCGTCGTCGTTTTTTTCCAACCTGCCTCTCGTACCTGCCTGCAGCTAGACGTAGCCTACCGGCCCGCGAGCCACCCCTTGCGCCGCAGCGCCGCAGACTCATCCTTTGCCGCTACCACGGAGTTCACTCCCCCTCTCCCACCAGTCTCCGTCTACGGGTGATATTCGCCATTGGGCCGCCTTATATATACATATGTCTCACCCTGTCCGCCGAGCATCGCTCACTGCTCGACCACCAGCTGGCATCAGACTTCCTCGATGATACACACCAAGACCAAGAATCACAGGGGAATGAAATGGAGGCTACCTTTCCCTGAATTTCTGCAATAAGCAGTAGTCGAACTCGCGATAAAGCGTAAACCAATCGAACTTCGGTGGTACTCAGTAAGCTATCCACCTCGCGCAAACATGGGCAGTAAAATTAGGGTTAATTTAATCAGAGAATGATGAGAAGCCGGTGAACGTCCCCGCGGATCGACGGTGATCAATCATTATTCGTGAAATACTTTCCGATCTCAGTGAGCGAGGCAGATTGGTGAAAGCGGACGAGTAACTTCGCAAACGCGTCCTCTGACATCACCGGGCACCTGATTACGTAATACCCGACACATTGATCCAGGCACCCGCCGGTTTGTGCTCGGCGACTTAAGAACTCGGACGCGTCGTGGTCCTACAACCATCATCCCCTCCCAAACGCCCCGATCGAGGATGGCGACCAAGCGCGAATCGAGCCTCGGGCTTTGTGCTTCTTCACATTTCAGTCCATAGGTATCAAGCTGGCTACCTTGCTACCGCTTGGGACGAAAAGGCTGTCTCGGCAGACGATGCTGCGATCCAGATCCCACGGGTTAGAGCCGAGCACAAGTCTGCTGGTGCGAGGACTGGGACAAGTACGCAGTAGATATGACAGGTGTACTGTTTTGTGCGGCTAACGTGGTCTTTCTCAAGCTGTTATCTAAATAATCTGCAACCATTCGGATGAAGAGCGTCGAGGGACCTCACGATAGGAAACCAACCTCATCGTAAGCCGGCGTGTATTCGAGCGCTCGCGTATCTTGAAAGCGTTTGTATTAATCGCATGCTAGGTGCTTGCCCCTTCAAGGGCATTATCGATGGGAGCACGGGAGGAGAGATTGTATTCTCGCGATGAACGGGACGTTTATTTCGACCGCCGGAGCTGACTGGACAGCCGGGGAGGAGGCTGTGATTGAGGGATCAAAGACGCTAAAGGACAAGGGTGGGCATAAACACGTGGATGCGAGCCGAACAGATGATACTTCCGTGTGCTCGAGTACACGATGTAATGGTGCGATGTAGCGAGCCAGAGATACAGTGTACTGTAAACCAAGACTTCATCTTTGGTGGTTTGATAATAGAGGGCTGGGATACGGCAATGTGGATAAATTTGAGAATTAAGATTGAATGAGATGAATTGGGCTTACTCAAAATCGAGAGAGCTTCAAAAAAATGCAGCGAGGCTCACGGTTCGCAACCAGTGGCTCAGATAGCCTTGGCCATAGCGCGCCGCAGGCTCTGGTTCACCGGGTGCATGCAAACCAGGCAGATAGTATTGCGAACACTGAACAACAAATGCGAATGAGATGAATATATAAAATATGAGACAAAGGACAAAATGGCAAAGGCAATCAATACCTGCAAATAAGCGCAAAGTTGACGATTGCAACGAAATACAATAACAACCAATTTGTACAAGCGCATCCAGAAAGGTCGGAGGACACGAGAATATATCAATCGAGGCAAAAGACACAGAACTCGTAGGTGTAGCCGATGCGCGCTACGTCTCAGAAAAACAGGCTGCCCATCGTGCCCAGTCGGTGTCGACCCCAAATGGCCCGCGATTATGGGCCACAATCGGTTTTCCTCGAGGCAGTGTTCGCAAGGCTGGAGGAAGCCACAGCAACCGCGCCGAGTTCCGACCAACAATCCACCCATTGTCGTGGAGGACCCATGCGCCGGCAACATTGCTGACATCATAATCCCTCTCACGCAGCTCCCATATAAATATCCGGCCATCCTGGGAATGCGAGACGACGTGACCGCCATCGGGCGAGAACGCAACGAAATAAACGGCAGCTGTATGTGCCTTGAAAGGACCGGCGAGTGTTTGCCCAGTCTGTGCATCCCGGATCTGGATGGCGCCATTGCAGGATCCAGAGACAAGGCGGTTGCCGTCAGGGGAGAGCGCTACCCGGTCATACCCTGTGAATCGATTGGCGAGCATGTTGCCAGTCTGCGCATCCCAGACGCAAATGGTGCGATCCCAGGCTTCAGACACGACGCGCCTAGCATCAGGCGAGAACCTGACTGAATCAACGCTGTCGGAGTGCCCTCCAAGTAGTCGAAATATCATGTCACCATTCTGCTCATCCCAGATGCATACGGTACGATCTTCGGACCCGGAGGCGACTCGGGCACCATCAGGTGAGAAGGCGACCGAATTAACCGTGCCGGTGTGCCCTTTAAGTGGACCAGAGAGTATGCTACCGGTTTGAACGTCCCACAAGAGGATGGAACCGTCATACGATCCAGACGCAAGACGTTTGCCGTCGGGTGAAAAGGTTACTGAACTGACCAAGCTGGTGTGCCCCTTAAGTGGACCGAGCAACTTGTTTCCGTTTTCTACATCCCATATTTCGAGATTCTTGCCAAGCCCAAGGGCGACCTGGGCACCTTTGGGCGACAATGCAGTAGCACCAGCGCCCGGCACGAAGAGGTGACTGAGTACACTACCAGTATGCATATCCCAAACACGAACGGCGCCAGAACCAAACCTCAAGGCAACACAGCTGCTGTCGGACGAGAACGCTTGTGACTGGACAGACGAAGGCTCTGAGACCGGTTGATTGGCGCGCAAACCTGAAGTATTCATGTCTCAAATACGGATTGAAGTGCCCGTGACCGGGCGATGCACCTTGCTTGTGTGCGGATAAGTTCTTATTCAATGTTGAGACTCACCATAATCGTCGGAGACATACAAATTATCTATATTTGTGAGTCCATGCAATCTAGTGCAACAATGGGAACAATCTAACGAGCGGCAGCAAGATGAAAATGAATAAACAAACAAGTAATGGACTTACATGCAAAAAGTGAAGGATTTGAGGATCAGACAAGTTTGACACTAAACCCCAGCGAATCCGACTCTTCTATTCTCATTTTTGTTGGCTAATCCCCGTGCCCTTTGCACCCAAGGCATTAACCGTTCCCCTGACATCTGACCCAAGCCGACCATAGCTGCTGAAAATCAACAAGCCACTCCCCCTATAGGCTCTACCCGTTACCTTAACTTCTCCAAATCCGGGTCTGAGCCGGAGCAGAAATTCCATGTGGTTGCTGCATGAACTTAAACACCGGAGCTCGTTGGTAGTCGGGGGCGCGAACTTGACAACCGAAGACCGGCATTACAGTGAGACTTTTACAAACATTAGCCTATCCTGCTGGTGCGAAACTTTTGCATTCGCTTTTTCTCTTAGCGTTCATTTTGTTGTTTCTCTTGCATTCGTTTCCGCGTCTTTTGTGTCCTCCCTCTATCCTAACCACCGTTCTCCTTTCACTTGACATTAGGGCAATAGCTAATGTGTATTATTTTTAATTTCCCAGTTGTCCGGTGCCAATCGTTCTGGATTCGACGGTTTGCGTTATTTGTTCGACGTCCACAGCGTTCGTTCCGTGCATACAACCTTGAGGCTGCCCTAAGGGTCTGCTGACGAATATGGACCCTTTGGACCCTTCAGATTGATGGTGCGACAATTGTGAGGGGGGGAGTGACCTTTGCAAGCAAGGTGATCTTGTGCAATCCAACAAACAGTGCCTGGAGCATCGCGTTCCTATGGATACGTGCGTAAGTTGGTAAGCAATGGCAGATTGTGCACGCACCTGCAGCCATTTCTGTATTTGAGCCAGCATCATGACCCCTGCGCCTATACATTTCTTCAGACTCAGTACCTCTAGCCAGAATAACACGCTGTTCGAGAAAAATTCGTCTAATGGACCCATAAGTCCCTCATTTGTCCCTGCTTCGATCAGGTGGTCTGCCCAGTGACTGCATGCATAGAACAAATGCGACGGGACAGCCTTGTCGACCCGTGCCGCCAGATCCGGCACATCTGCGTCTAGGACATGCGACGATTCCAGGTTGCAGATATTGAATCGTAGCGACTTCCGCATTACATCGAAACAGCGAGGAACAAGTAGGTGATGGTGTGTGCTGGTGTCGCAAAAATACGCCTTGGACCGCTCCTGGTTGAGCATATAATCGGGAAACGATGCATGCAACGTCGAAATAAGGCGAGTTCCTTCGGCTACATGTAGTACCGATAGTAGCGGCTCGACCGCCCATTCCACTTCGTCGGAGATAATCCCTAACAGGCTAGCCGTAGCCTGGATCGACATCGGTTCCTTGAGACATATCACTGTGTGTAGTACTCGCTTGATCGTCTCCACTTCTGCAATTTCCAGCTCGTCGTGAGATAGTGCGGCGGACAGTATCGTTCCGTACAGGTTGTCGAGCGAAGCATACGCTTTGTTGCCAGAAGTCCACCTCTCGTCAAGTATGGTTTTCAAGCGTTCGTTCCGGATGGCATTCGCTTTACTCGGCTTAACGTATCGCACGACTGTTGCTGCGAAAATGAACAGTTTACCAGACCGCTCAGCAAGTTGACGTATTTGATCCACAAGCAGTTCCCCGAGCTCGTCGCGCAGGTATGTCTCGATGTCGCCTTGAACCACGGATTGCTCAATATTGTGCAGGTGAAACAATGTCCGAGAAGCTTGATTCCAAGATAGCAGGCCGCTGAGAAAGCTCTGGTCTGGGCGGCAAGTAATGAATAATTTAATCGGTAGGTTTGCGAGAGAGCCCCACAGCTCCTTCAGAAAGGACTGAATGATAAGGTGATCCTCGCATTCGTCCAGTGCGTCAATCACCACTATCACACCCTCTGGTATCGCCTTCTTCACACACAGCAATGGCTCCTTGATCAGCTTCTCGAACTGCACGTTAACGCTACGGGCGCTCGCATCCGGGTCGTTGCCTAGTGTCTCGCAGAGAGCAGACTGGAATGGCAGTGAAAAGCGTGCGAGTTGGTAAGAGATCGTAGGAACGATGCATGTTGCGTCTCGACAGTCGGGTAGCTCGCGAGAGCAGAAGAAACTCGCTGCCAGCTGACGCGACGTCTCGAGCTCGGAGCACAGAGTAGACGCAATTGTCGTTTTGCCGGTACCAGCCATGCCATTCATCCAGTATACTTTAGCACCGTTAGGATCGTTTTTCCACGTTCGCAGGTCCTCCAGCACCGCCTGTCGAGTATTAGGTGTGCATTGTCGCCGGCGAACCACAGCTGCCATTGCCGAGTCATAATGAGTATTCTTTGCCGGTTGCATCGACTCAAGACGGGAGTTCTAGATTGCATACAGTTAGTCCCACTGAGACAGGGCGCGCTAGACACCAACTTACCGCCAGCTGTTCATGGGTAATGCTCCATATGCTCAAAACTGCGTTGCTCTGGATTGTGATTAGGTCATATCAAGTCGATGGCTGTTCGACTTACCTGTAGCTGCCGAAATAGTGTCTCGATGCGGCGGTAGCATTCAATCAAGCCGTCGAGATCTTGTCGCGTGTTAAAGAACCGATCGAGTCCCCGCCGGTCTTTCTTCAGGTTGATCGCGTCGATTTGTTCCTGAATCCCACTTGACTTCCATTAGCGCCCAAGTTTGTTTCTGGGTAAGTCAACCTACCTGATGATGTTTGACACGCAATTCGACATCTGTATCGACCGCGACTCGCGCAGGTGCTTCGCAAGGTCGATCAACACGATGGCAAGGCCCGACGCCAGCTCGTCATACTCCTCCCTGCCTTGGCTAGCCTCCTAAGTCAGAAGCTACATTGGCGCTCGTAAATGTATATGGTAATCTGGCACCTGCCTCAAGGAAATCAATGCCTGCCAGCAGCCCATTGATTGCGGGTTTGACCGGTGGGAACATATCCGAACTCTGTTCCAACATCCGCAACGCATTTCCCAGCATAGACCAAGCCACCCTCGCCGCACGCTTAACACCCCGAGGAGGAGCCGTAGATGATTGCGCGGGTCCTGTTGCACCTTGGATGTGGACAGATTGAGCACTTCCAGATGACTGATTCGGTATGGGCTGCGAGGACGGGCCGGCAGGGTTGGGTGGCAAGAGCTGAGAAGGTGGGATGCGTACAGCGGCTTTCACAGCCCGCCCGGCTTGTTGAAGAGTCGTTCGAGGTTTCTTAGGGGATGGTGGACCAGAAGACATGGTAGGCCTTTGAGGTGTTGGCGATGAAAGTGGACGTATAAGCCAGGGTGGTGGTGGTTGGGGTTTGAAGCGCAAAACCAGTGCAAGCGCTCAGCGCTGTGTCTGTCTAGACAAATGCGCCTCATTTCTAGAAACGAGTGGAACGAAAAGGATGGCTCCTGTGCAGCAAGTCGAGGCGCGGTCGCGATGTATACTTCCATTTTCCATGATGGTAGTACTACTCAAGGCCGCGTTATGGGGCGCGTCGGCTGTTTCTCCATGAACCAAGTGTGCTCTTAAATAAAATGGCCGGTGGGAGCGGGACCCAGGCTCGACTCCATGGATTTATATGTATAGAATTGTCTTGTGTTTTGCTTCATAAAAAGCGGGCCGCTGTGGGAATTGAACCCACGACCTCCTGTAACTCTGAACAATATGCCCAAAACAGGAATCATACTACTAGACCAAGCGGCCATATTGGCCTCAGTCCCCCGTGCACCCAACATCGCTAAGCAACATCACCACAAAATGGTATTCAAGTCTACCCGATCTAGGAATACTAGTCTAGTAATATGCTTGTTCGTAAATCCTATTCGGTACTCCGAGCCAGGCGGGGGCGTAGATGGTATTGTTTCCCCCCCAAGCTTAGCTGGTGATGAGCATCGCCAATACACCCCGCGTTGGCGGTCTTGAGATACACAACCTTCCTCCCAGTAGTGCCGATACAACGCCGAAAAGGATCCCGAATGCTTTTACAATTGTCTAGACATAGCAGAAAAACGAGATACACTGCGCCACCAGGCTCCTCCGCCTGCAAGGTCGCGCCGTCAATCTAAAACATACCTAAAATCCCCGCTGCTAAATAATCTCATTCCCGTGCATCTCATAACTAAGTTAGTGAGCGGCAGAGTTCCTCCGCACTTGGCCGCTCCAGAGGATCCTCGGTCCTGCACCAGCGTCCACAATGCCTCGTTCCTCATCATATATCGCATCGGTCGGCTCGGACGCTGCCCTTGTACCGCGACTTTGATAATAATAGCGCTGTCTTGTTGGATGTCGGGCCACGGGATGGTACCCGTTATTAGCTAGTTTCCGCCTATCAGCTGTTTGTGTATGAAAGGGCCATAAAGCTTACCTCGAGAGACAGCATTCCCCATGAGAAAATATCGGCCCCGAGTGAAATAATCATTGCCTCTGCTCGAAGTTGCTCAGGTACCATCCACCTACCAATGCATTTAACGTAATCCCTATTATCAAGGCCAATGAACTTACCGAATTGTGCCGCCGAGCGTTGTATCGATTGACGTGACATGGTTCATCAGGTGTGAAAGACCCGGGTCGCAAAGGGAGCTTGTGGGACGCAGCGAGCGGAGGAAGCACAAGCCGTACTCGGCCGCAGATAAAACGGACCCGGGCGCATCACGTGTCCCCGGCCTCCTGTAGAGGCCCACAACCGAGGT
>WSTG01001402.1:0-10086 GCA_019616325.1 Ceratobasidium sp. 394 | reverse complement strand
CTAGCCTCCTGCAGCAGTGTCAAGACAGCCTCGCCATCCAAGTCATTAGAAGGTGGATTAGTGATTTCATCAAGGTTAAGTTGAATCGTCTCGTTAGAGTTGAGCTCGAGCTCAATAATACGATGGGCCATGGTTGGCGAAGGTCGGCCGGGAAAGCGTGTTCTCACGTGATCGTCGGCGAAGCGCTTAGCTTTCCCTGACTCGGCTGGCGATCACCGATAGATTCATCACTCTCACCACCATGTCCGAGCCTACACCAGCAAAAGAGGCCGAGGTTCCTCCAGCGAACACAGCTCCTGCCCCAGTCGAGTACGTACTCGGCCTCCCGTTTAGTCCAATCTAACCTTCACCAGGGGCGAAGAGAAAGGCCCATCCAAAAACGAGCTCAAGAAGAGGGCGAAAGAGGCAGAGAAAGCCAAGAAGGCTGCCGAACGCGCAGCGAAAGAAGCCGAACAAGCAGCCGCCCGAGCTGCAGCTGAAGTCGACTATGCTCAACAGAATTATGGGAAGCTGTGAGTATATTGTCGAAATGAACGCAAGTTGGCTTATCGAACGTCGTTTCAGCCCATTGAACCAAAGCCAGGAACGCGCAGGCCGGCCAAGGGCTCAGATCTCCACCTTTAATGCATCCAAGGATGGAGAGGAGGTTATAATTCGCGCTCGTGTGCACACTAGCCGGGCGCAGGGTAAGTCACGATTTCATGACTCGTTTATCGTGACTCATGCAATGATTTAGGGAACAAGATGGTGTTCTTTGCTCTACGACAACGTCAGCATACTGTACAAGCTCTTCTTGTCGTTGCTCCCGAGACAGTGTCGAAGCAGATGGCCAAATGGGCTGCGAGTATCCCCCTGGAAAGTATTGTCCTTGTTGAAGGGGTTGTAAAACGCAGCCCAGAGGAGATCAAAGGCGCAACCATCAAGGATGCTGAGGTCCATATCAAGAAGGTTAGTTTGAGCACGCTCTATATTTATGCACATCTACAAATATCCTCGCCATAGATCCACCTTATTTCCGAGGTTGAAGTTCGCCTACCGTTCAACCTCGAAGATGCCGACAAGGCTCAAGGTGACGAACGTGATGTCCCGACGGTCGCGTTCGACACTCGTCTGAACAATCGTGTGCTTGATTTAAGGGTATGTCGGTTGGTGCTTTATCGCCGATGGGTTTGGCTCAACCACCTCATTAGACTCAAACTTCGCAAAGCATCTTCATCCTTCAGTCAGCGGTCACCGACCTCTTCCGAGAATCATTGGCCTCCAAAGGGTTCATCGAAATCCATTCTCCCAAACTCCAGGCAGCGGCGACAGAGAGCGGTGCAAGTGTGTTCAAGGTCGATTATTTCAAAGGTACTTTTAACGCGGTAACTTTATGGGAGTGATCTTAATTTCCCAAAAGGCAGCGCATTCCTCGCTCAAAGTCCGCAACTTGCGAAACAGATGGCCATTGCGGCTGATTTTGAACGAGTGTACGAAGTCGGTCCAGGTAAACTTGACAACGATTTGCATGCATACAGTCACTCTAATAGCAAGATTTCATCTAGTTTTCCGAGCCGAGAACTCGTTCACGCATCGTCACCTCACCGAGTTCACCGGGCTTGATCTGGAGATGACAATTGAAGAGCACTATCACGAGGTGGTTGAGGTTTTGGACGACATGTTGTTGCATATTTTTAATGGGCTCAAGACCAAGTACAGGTACGCAAACCATTATACACGTAGTTAGCTGCTGACCGGGCAATAGCGCTGACATCGAAGCCATTCGACGTGTGTACCCGGCGACAGAGTTCACATGGCTCGAAAAGACGCTGCGCCTCCACTGGAAGGATGCAATTGCGTTGCTACGTGAAAACAAGGTTGAGGTCGGCGATTTCGAAGACTTCAAGTGGGTGTTTGGGTTGCATGTTTTATCATCAACTAACACACGAATAGCACTGAAACGGAGAAGCTCCTTGGCCGGCTCGTAAAGGAAAAATATAACACCGACTACTACATTCTGGACAAGTTCCCTATAGCAATTAGGCCCTTCTACACCATGCCCAGCGCTGAAGATCCTGTAAGTACCGACTTTTTTTCTCAATCCATGTATTGATGACATTTATCCATAGCGCTACTCCAACTCGTACGACTTTTTCATGCGAGGCGAAGAGATTCTGTCTGGAGCCCAGCGAGTGCACAACGCTCAGATGCTCGAACAGCGTATGATCGAAGTTGGCATTGACCCTAAGAGTATGCAAGCTTACTTGGACGGTTTTAAGCTTGGTATCGCACCTCACGGCGGAGGGGGTATTGGTGAGCTCATTTATCATCAACGTCTTGTTAGGTTCCTTGAATAGTCGTTGCCCAGGTCTCGAGCGAGTCGTCATGTTGTTCTTGAAGCTAGGTAATATTCGGAATGCGTCGTTGTTCCCTCGCGACCCGAAACGTTTAGAGCCATAATGTGACTAGATTATCTTGTAAAGTGAAATGAAAACATTTGTGCCCATTTGGACTGCATTTGGAACAACCTACCCGATGAATCGGATGAGTCAGCTAATTAGAAGCGCCGTGTATTTGACTCGGATCGACTGCCCGAACAAGGCGCCACTCTGCACCAACAACCACCATATCGGACCCTCCCAGATCTTAACGCATGTCAAGGAAAAAGCACAAGAGGTACGCGTAAATCGGACATCCGGAGACCCACAGCTAACCTTTATTCCATTTTCTCTTATTTCATATAACAGAGACCCTCCTTCAACATCCCCTGAAAACGAAGCCGTCGAAGATGGTAAGCGGCCTGAACCTTCAGCAATATATTTACCTTATCTCCTGCTACCAGGGACCCCCCACGATAGTAAACGTGAAGTTTGTGCGCTACACGAACCTTATCCACCTCTACAACCGGTTTTCCTTAACCACGTCATTCGAACAGGGGGGTTTATGAGCGTACCGATTGACGTTTTTAAAGAGGTATTCTCTTCCCAATATCCATTGAGCTCGCTGAAACTTCCACGCCTTAGATCACCTCCTACCTCGATCCAGGGGGAATCCTTGCTCTTGCCCGCGTCAACAAGGCCCTACGCAAGTTGCTTATGCAACGATCAGCTGTCCACATATGGAGGCGTGCGGAACGTAATGTAGAAATGCTCCCACCTTGCCCGAACCGATTTTGTGAGCCACAATATGCGGTACTCATGTTCACGAAGGAGTGCTCCGTAAGTACTTTCATAGGGTAAAAGGTGGATCTAAAACCAAAGACAACCACAGAAATGCGGAATACCCGTCATGCGACCCATGGACATCGATCTGGGTGTCCGTTTGTGTAATGCTTGTCGCAACGTCAGGTCAGCCCATTTTCTCGCTGATAGCTGTCCAATGGCTATTAACGCGAAGGCCCGCAGTCTCATCGATTATTCGGAAATTCCGTCAGATATCCGGCCATATGTCCCAATCTCTGCACGTAAGCCTCAGGTATCTTCCACCTGCGAGGTCGGACTGATGTTTGAAACAGTGATAAAAAAGAACTCGCTGTACGCGCTACGTGCCGATGTTGAGCGCGTGGAAAACGAGTTGGCCAAGTATTCTGAACACCACTCTCGTCACGTTTACAAGCACTGGAAAAGCAAGCGAAAGTTGGAACATAAACTATGGATAAAGGTATTTGACAGAGCTCTGTATATTTCTTGCACACGTCTCATGCTCCGATTGTGACCCTTCGCAGAATGCGTCAGCTCTTGTTCGTTATGTCAATTACGCTGAGCTGTGCCGGGGTGCCGAGCTTAGAGACAGGATAATACGACGGAACGATGAGTGAGTTAATTGCTTAACGTATTTGAGCACGGGATGGAGGCATTATATTCAGGATCGCATCTCGCTTGAAGCAACACGGCTGGAAACCAGACCACTTTGCTATGCTGTCTCAACGACGCCGTGGTGCATGGTCCGCGCTGGTAAATACGGACAAACCGCTCACAGATCGAGGTGGGTTTGAATCTCCCGGCAGCTGTAATAATTTCTAATAATTATGTGTTTAAGCTTGGGAACGGTTGTACCCAAAGCTCAAGCGACTGATGAAGCGCAATCACGAAAACTGGCTTGACCTTAATCGATCCACCCGGCAATGTCTTCGATACGACCATCTTGATGAGCTTTTAACGGAGATGAGAACAAGCTCCTGCCCCTACGTTGAAGTCGCGGAGTCTCGTTTCTTCACACCCACGGGTGAACAGGCATTGCTGCCGTTTCCTTCGTTGCTCGAACTACGAGATTATCACGTCTTCAAAGATCTCGTTGAGACAGACCGATCTGTTGCTGCAATGGTCACCAAGTTCCACAAATGCATTCAATTGGTCAATAATGCGATCATGAAGTGGCGCGCAGCCTTTGAGTGGGAGCTGGTGAAAAAGGTGGAGGAAGGTCGTCGAGCAGAAAAGCGGCAGGCTCCCAGTGCAGAGATGCAATTGATCGAAGGTGAGTGTCTCCGGGCTGGTTAGGCATTACATGATGCTTATGCTTGATCCCTAGATACGACGGCAGTTTCAACCAAGCTGACCGACTCCTCGTATAGATATATGTCTCCCAAGAATAGTGTCTTGTTCCGCGCTGATACTGTCTTCAAGTTCCAAAACTCTTCGTGGACCGCACACTACCCCGCCTCCTTTGCTCATCTGGCCGACTATATGCGCAAACAATTTGAGGAGCAAGTGACAGGAGGATCGGTTATTTTTAAGTACGACATGCTGCTACCAGTACTCGAATACCATAGCGTGGGAGCTCGGGTTGCAAGAGCCTTGTTGGCAATATTAGGCTGCCCTGACGCCGCATATACCGAGATGAACGCGCCCACGATGGCATATATTTGTGGAAGGTGCCATTATTCACTTCCTCAAACTTGGGGGATGATCGTAAGTGGTCGTTTATCGTCTTGCAGGCTAGCTAACGTTCGCCCAGATTGAACATTATGTCCTAGACTATACCCAATGGATGTCTCATAGTTTATGGGAATCCCAGGAACGTCACGGAATCATTTTCAACAATGTTCACTGCCTGGAGTCGCGCAATCCTAAGCCGCTCATTAAGCTCCTGAGCCCAGAAGAGTTCAATAACTCTAGGATCCGGTTATATTCGTCAGCCGACCAGGTTGTGGAATGCAACCATTGCGTGCGTCTAAAACTTGAGTATGTTTTCCGGGGTTCACGTAAATACGTTGCGCTACACCTCAGAGACGTGTAAGTCCCTCCATCCGTACCTACGACAAGATCGACCCACGATTCTACCACTGCATAGGCATTCTGTTTCTCAACCCGAGTACGGTGAAGATTATATTGAGTGGCGTATGTTAGAGAAGGATCCTTCGGCAGGCGTGTTTCCGATTGGAGAGTTAGAGATGTGATTACATAGAGAAAGCTCGACTTGATTATACTTCATGCTATTACCAGGAGCTTATGTTACTAACTCCACTAGTCTAATAAGTTAGCCCCGTTAATGCTACAAATACACTACTTTGATAACTGTTTCAGTTTCAATTATTCCGAAAATTCCAAAACTCCGCGTGCAAAATGCCTAACAGTGCCTCCCCTCCATGGGTGGTATATCGAATAAACTGGGTAGAATAGGACCTATGCCTCGACGGCAGACTCGACTAAAACCCGCTCCGATGCGGTTGAAGTGGGGGACGATGATAGTGAGGATTCGGTATCAGACACCTAAGGGTTGACCCAGTCAATTTTACATATTACGACCCAACCAATTCTATATACTCACATCGTCGGACAACATCGCGAGATTGCCCAGCCCGTGGCTATGAAACGACATCGCCGTGGTCAAATGGTTGGCACGAGCATATTTTTGCATGACACGAGATTGCCAGGCGTAACTTCCGGAAACCTCGACATATCGCACGTAGCCGGCTTGGACAACGTCATGCAGAGCTTGCATAACTTCTGCAAGTGGCGTATTTCGGTCGAATCCGTCGAACTGAAGTACGTCAATGTACTCGAGTTGCAGGCGCCTGAGAGTACGTTTTACAGACTTGAATATATGCTGAAGCATACAAGTATCAACACGCTATCTCTCAGCCATGTGGAAACATGACACGTACCCTTCGGTACAAGCCGAAATGGCTAGCATAAGCAAGCTTGTCTTCTTCGGCCGTGGAAACCTGCTGCCCAGATAGCTGAAAATCCATTTTCTTTAGGAATGGGCCCCATTTGGCACACAAAAGACTCACTCGTGCTACCAGGACAAACTGTTCACGAAAAAGATCCAGTCGTATGAAGACTCGACCAAGCACGGCTTGAGAAAGCTCATGGAACGGCATGTCGGTGGCGCCAACGGTCTGAAGCTCAAGTCGATACCTGGGACTCGAGGTCACACGCCTGCCCAGGGATGAAAATGCTGGGCTGGACTCACACTTCATATATATCATCAATGACCTCCTCATCTGCGAGGACCCATCCTTGATGCTGAGCATCGCCATAGGCCATCACACGCAGACTGTTCTGAGCCTCGATCTGAGGGTTGTTGAGGGTCATCCTGTCGCGCTGGCAGAGTGAGATGGCTGGGTGGGCTGGAGGTAGGTGTAGCCTTTTGGGGCTGCTGCTGAGTGTGTGCCAGGTTTTTATGGGGATCGGAAGCCTCGATTGAGGTACTACAAGGGACTGAGACTCGTCACTGCGGGGAAATCACTCCACATAAGCAAGCCGAGGAGTGTGCGGCCTTTTTGTTCTAAAATCTCGTTGATGGCCGAGAGCCGAAACTCGAGCCCAGCTCCATAATAAAAATTACATTGTACTACCCCTCACCCGTTTCTGCTATATTCCGTTTCAAAAGTGCGGCCTCGCCAGTCAGACTTATTTTGGTCTGTCGTTCAAGCTATACTACGTCGAAGAGCCTTGTGGAGGAGAATGTTATGTGGAGGCCTGTGGAGGTTTACAAATTCAGCTAGACTAAGTTGCGGGCTGACACACGTGCGTATATTTTTGTTGTTACCTAATCAGGACAAGGACGGTCCAACAAGTCCGATGGCCGCAGTTATGAATCATCTACCACGTCTCCCCTTGACTAACGAGCTGCGCGCTGGACATCGGGCGTACCACTGTCTCGTAGACCGGGAGCGCAGTCGCCCCAGCCTCTGACACCAACACGGCTGGGCACGGGTCGAGCGGCCTCTGGACTAATTGGAACGAAAAGCTTTCACGCGATGTGAGTATTGTGGGATCGCCGCTACAGCTATGACAGCGGCTGCCGCCTGCGCGGTGACACAAGACGGAAAGTACCGAGGATTGTTATAAGTTATGAGTGACAAAAGGATACCAAACGCACCAAAGCCGCGTGAGTATTTGTCCTAGTTTGTGCACCTGCGTCTCTTCACTGCAGCCCCGGCATTGGGATCCGATTCGTCCTGGGCAAAACAATTCGTCGCCAAGACCCGCCTCCCGATGAACTTCTAGTCGTGTATAAAATTAGCATGATCCATTCGTGTTGTGGTCATAACGTAGCATTCAATGTGACGTTATATCGTGTCGATCGGACGCTCGCACTCACTCCAAGGCTGTTACCATTGAGGTTGGACAAATTAAAACCATTTGAGCAGCAGGTTCTTTCATCAATTACACGAACGCTCCTTGTTCACGCATACGTAGTATGTCATCGACATCCACCGGGGGCTTTCAGTTGACCCTGCTGGCGTTGCTGATACCATGCAGGGCTCCCACGAGATTACGAAAGCAGGCTATATGCGGTACGCTGACATGTCTGTATCGCCATTACAGTTTTACATTATGCAAGGTTATGTACTTAATAACGATCCTACCCCGTTCGTTTCAGCGTGAAACCAGAGCTTACTCTACCGGGAGATGAACGAGATGTTCCCTACCCTCGAAGTGAGTCGCAAACTTAGGCAAATGATACGGGCCACCCACCTTGAGATAAGTAGCACTATTCCTAATCTTTTGTGTTGAAATCTCTCATACTCATTACTTGCGCGGGTTCCTGTTAAACCAATTTTTACACGGGAGAAGACCACTCCGGCCTTGCGGCGATGTAGTATCCATTGCCATAGGTCCTATTAAGTATCCGGGCGACAAGGTGGTTGTCCGCAAGTGGGTGCCGGCCTACAGCGCCCCTTTCAGCTCAGGCTCACGATTATGTCGGGTAAGCTTGAACTTACGCAGAAACCCGGATGTCCGTGGCTCCGACCGCAACTACGTGGGCAAAATTTATCGAGGTAACCGCTCCCGTCGTGGTGCGACGAGCTTGGAAGCGTATCGAAAACTCAGCGGGCATACGATATTCAACTTACTGCCGGTGCATCTTACTGGCTATACCCAAGTTCTTTTATATTGAAATCAAAGGAGAATGAGTGGAACCGTATATACCCCGAGCCGCTATGCCGCATGCTATTCCTGCAGAACGGTGAGAGACAACGAGGTGTTGATGACGAGATTATAGCGCGAGGAACCCGCGCGGGCCGTACGAATCCGGGTCGATCAACCAAAGGTGGAGGTATGGAGGTGCTGGCGTGATTCGTGCCCTAAAAAGGAAATTGCCAAAGCACCTCCACCGTAGTTGACGCGTCCTAGCCGTCCAGACGCGTACGCATACAACAAATAATTTCTTTGTACCGTCATAGGTCTGCGTCGCGCATATATAACCTCCGGGCTCTTTGTACAATTTCTGCAACAGTTCCCTTCCATTGTTCCAGTCTCTCTCACAGCAACCAGCTTCGCATATATTTCGCAACCAGTGCAAAATGTCCTCGCCCGCTAAAAAGATGACCTATGGTATGTAAACTGCTCGATTCAATGTCTAGTTTCTGAGTACAAACTTCGCTATTTCTAGTCCGTCTGGGCCATTCTGGCCTGAAGGTGTCCAGGATCATCCTTGGAACGATGAGCTACGGTAGTCCAGAATGGCAAGGCTGGGTCCTCGGCGAGGAGGAAGGGATCAAGCACATCAAAGCAGCGTAGGCGCCGTCAATGTTTTTATCACGAAGCGGAGCTAACATGGCCGGGTTCATTAGCTACGACCTCGGAATTCAGACTTTCGACACGGCAAACGTCTATTCGAACGGTCTCTCCGAGGTAACCTTGGGCAAGGCCATTAAACAGCACAATCTACCGCGGGACGAACTTGTGATTATGACCAAGGTTTGAGCTCCATACTCTATTACCTAGGTATATGTAATTCGCTAACTTACATTAAACTCTAGGTGTTCTTCACCGTTTCTCCTTCCATAGACGCCGCGTGGGCGAACGCTCAAGACTACCCCAACCAGAACGGCCTGAGTCGCAAGGTGAGGGAGATGAACTACATATATTGCGGGCGGGTCGTTCACCTCAAGGGGCATACTAGCATATCTTTGAGTCGATCAAGCACTCGCTTGAGCGCCTTCAGCTTGACTACGTCGACGTCCTTCAATGTCACCGCTTCGATAACGATACACCCATTGCTGAGACAATGCAGGCTTTGCATGATGTCGTACAGGCTGGGTATGCTCGCTACATCGGGATGTCTAGTTGCCATGCGTGGCAGTTCCACGCGATGCAGAACTACGCAATCAACAATAGGTTGACGCCGTTCATCTCGATGCAAGACCATCATAGTTTGGTATACCGCGAGGAAGAGCGCGAGATGTTCCCAACACTCAAGGTAAGTTGTCGGTCGGCGTACATTCTACTATATGCTGATTGTCCGCTACAGCATTTTGGTGTTGGAATCATCCCATGGTCTCCTCTGGCTCGCGGTTTCTTGACCAAGCCCCTCGACACGAAGTCGACCCGCAGTGAAACTGATCAGTAAGTAGCAGTTCAATGGCTTGCCTAGAGGCCGTTTCTTATTGACCTACTTGGTGTAGGTGGCGTCACCATTATGCGACGTCCCATCCCGGAAACATTGAAATCGTCAAGAGGTACGTGTCTGAAATATTTCCGAAGGGCGGCATCGACTAACGGACATTCGCAGAGTCGAGGAGATTGCCAAGAAGCATGGAGTGACTATGGCTCAAATTGCTACAGCATGGAGCCTAACGAAAGTCACTGCCCCGATTGTCGGCACGACCAATTTGAAGAACCTCGAGGAGCTTGCTGGTGTGTCTTTGAGAGT
>WSTG01001401.1:0-10090 GCA_019616325.1 Ceratobasidium sp. 394 | reverse complement strand
CGAGTCAGCCGTCTGGACTCCCCTCGCCCCCGCCGACCGCGCGGGAACGAGCAGCGTCCGCGAGTGCTCCGATCGCCCTCCCGACGCTCACCAACGGCAATCTCAGTCTGCATCCCAGACTCGAGCACCGTGCCGCGTCTTCCGAGTCCGCACTCCGGTACGCTCAATCGATGCCCCATATCGGGTTTCGTTATGGTCAGGACGCCTTCTTGCACCAAGACCCGCCCACGGCCATCTGGAATACCGCGCTAGATGCATCGATGCCCGAGTAAGTACACGCTTGACCAGGAAGAGCGATAGTACTGACCGCTAGCAGCATCTCTATGCGCGCCGACGAACGCCACTCGTCCCCCGTTGAATATCCCATTTCGGACATCCAGACCATGCACTATAGCGTTAGCGACGTCTCGTCCTCGTCCACGCCCATCACCCCCGATCGCTTCGAGTACGGCTGGCCATCGGACGAGGCCGTGGCCCAACAAAGCACGTTTCAATTCGACTCCAAGCCCGCCCCGATGCTGCCCACGCTGCCCGAGTTCGATGGCGAGGCGAACACCGTCGACCCACTGAACGGTTGGGCGGCGGGAACACATGCCGACGATCAACCTGTGATTATCGCAGAAAACAGTCAGCGAAACAGTTTGGCGCTGTAAAGAAGTAATAGTTTGTTTATGCTTTTCCTCCGGTTTGTTGATTGATCCTAGGCGTTCCCTTTTTCCTCCTTCGTTCTTGACTGAAAATGGACTGACATGTACCCGGCCTTCGTATTATGGACGCTTCTTATCTATCTCTATCTCTGCTTTCGACCCCTTCGTTTTCCTTCGCTTGTTGCTATTGTGGTCTGCTTGCCATGCTTCTCTCCCTACTCCACTCTGTATGTGTCTCGTATATCCCTGGCATATTCTTGTAATCGTGTCTCCCACCCAAATCCTGGGATGTAGTTTTGTCGAGGAATATGTGCATCAATCAAGTGATTATTTAAACTGGCCAGTACCTATATCCCGCTATATGAGCCCATCCATCAGAGCGTGTGATTACCGCCCGCCAAGCCGAGGCCTCTCGTATGAGTTTGGTGTTCTCGTGGCTGGGCGCAAGCCTCGTGCAAGCGCGTATTTTGCTACGAACGCGCTTTGCTATACTATTATAGCTCAGAGACAGGCACACCGCCAGGGCGAGCGCTGCGTATCGAGCATCGACTGACGCTCGGGCACGTGCGATGTATATAATTAGCTACCTCGAGGCAGCTATTCAATATATGGGAGATTGTTGCCGTGTCTGCCCTCTGCCCAAGTGATGCGCTCGGGCGATATTTAAACCACCATCGATGCCGTCGTTTCTTCACAAACTCGTTCATCCTCATAGCTCGAAGCCAGCCAAGTCTCCCAAGGAATCACCTCCAGAAAACACGCCCCCAGCCCGCGAAATGGCGTCAACACTCGAAGTTCCTGCACCGACCCCTCCCAAATCGCGCAGTCCTACGCCCTTGCATCTCAAGGTTCGCACTCTCACATGATTACTACAACCGAGCCTTGAACTTTTGCAGGATGTTGTACACGACTTGATCGTAAAACGGCGGAATGAGAAGAACAGTGAAGCCCACCAGGTATGTTTCCTGCACATCCCGCGGCTCGCCACCGTCCTTACCTGTTCTGCGACAGATCTTCAGGTCGTACCCGGGTCATGCGCCCAAGGGTGTGCCGCAGACGGTCAACCCTGACGAAGAGACCGTGCCGGGCATTCAGCATCCAGGAAGCACGGGCGTTATCTACTGCACTGATCGGTACGTGTCTCTACAACCGTTTTAGACTCGAATTTACATTTTTCACCAGCGCGATGGCAAATGGATTCGTTTATGGCAGCCCTGAATGGGCAAACCTAGGCAAGTTCCATCAACTACGGACAATAGCGATGTGCTTAATATTAGCGTTGGATGACTAGGCCAGGGTGCGCCAGAGGTGCGTTGCTGTGGGGTCGAGACGGTCCTGTCGATCCCGCCGATCTGATTGTTTTCATTTCTAGGTCGGGGATATCCCTGATGCACCGGCCCGGCCGCAGACCGTGACGTTTACCCACGATTCGCTCGAGTATGCTCCTACGACCGGTACGTCCTAGTTCCATTATCTTTTTTTTTCAGCTGATGGGTTTGTAGGCGTCAAGGAGCTTCGCAAGGCTGTGGCCGATCTATACAATCACACGTACCGACAGGGCAAAAAGAGCCAGTACACCCACGAGAACGTGTGCGTGTGTTTCCAAATGCGGGGCCCGTTCCTTTGTGTGTATTGATACCGACGATCTATTTCCGATAGATGTATCGTGCCTGGCGGACGTGCTGGGCTCTCGCGGGTCGCCGCAGTCGTAGGCGATGTGTGCGTTATTGTTGTTGTTCCCCTCGCTTAATGACGGTTAATTTCCGAGTCTAGGTATTGTGGATACCAGGTCCCTGAGTATACGACCTATAGTGAAGTCCTGAGCGTTTTCAAGCGGCTGGTGCCGATCCCCACGGCGTAAGTCGTTTGTTCGATAGAGTTTTTCCATGCTGACCGGTACCGTAGGTTGACTCCCGAGGTAAGCGTCGATGGAATTTGAACAAGAGCAACGCCTAATGATGCATGTATCACAGTCCCGGTACAAGATCGACATCAACCAAGCCAAGGTCTGAAACAAGTCTATTTGTTGCTCTCGTGGCTTTCTCTAACACAGCCTGTCTCCAGCATGATATCAGCGCTCAAGGTCTCCAAGTGATTGTGGCTTCGAATCCGCGTAATCCGACAGGTCAGGTCATCAAGGGTGAAGAGCTCAAGGAATTGGTCGATTTGGCCAAGAACCATTGTACTATTGTTTTGGACGAGGTGTGTACGGATGTGCACGTCCGAGTTGATCGTTGACTGTGATTTTTAGTTTTATTCTTGGTACATATACGGAGAAGGAGAACAGACCGGCAAGTCGCTTTCGGGGGCTGAGCACGTAAACGGTAAGTTCCGGTCGACTTTTCTAAAATGTCTGAAATTTATTTGATAAACAGATGTGGACAATGTGAGCCTCGGTCTTGAACATGTGGTCGAGTCTGACGCTGGTCTAGGACGCTGTCGTGCTCATCGATGGTCTCACTAAAAACTGGCGCCTGCCTGGATGGCGTGTATGCTGGGTGATCGGCCCGAAGAATCTCATTTCAGCCCTGTCCCAGTCGGGTATGGTTATAGTACGCTCGTGTGTTGCACGCGGATACTCATAATCCAAATTTACAAACCAGGCTCCTTCCTCGATGGCGGTGCGAATCATCCGTAAGTAACTCTACGTTCTCGTACTGACAGGTCGAATTCTCATTTCCATCACCAGACTCCAGCTTGCGGCAATTCCCCTGCTCGACCCGGCACACGTGGAAAAAGAAAAGGTTCGTCGTGATTCTTTTTTGTCGTTTTGGATTTGACGGAATGTACGTCGAGGACAGCTTGCGTTGCAAAACCATTTCCGCAAGAAGCGTGATCATGTCTTGGACCGACTCGAGAAGATGGGTTTACCGGTTGCGATTCCGCCTCAGGCGACGTTTTACATCTGGCTCGACTTGCGTGCGCTCCCGCAGCCGCTCAACGACGGATTGGTGAGTCGTGGCTTCTTTGGAGTTTTGGAAGTTTTTGATCATTTGGAAATGTAGACGTTCTTCGAAGAGTTGTTGAGGGAGAAGACGATTGTCGTTCCGGGTGAGATGGTCTGTTACGGCACGTGTTTGGGCGTGGCTCATGGTATGTCTAGGTATTTTCTTTGAGATCAATCCGGCGCACCGCCGAGACTTGTTTTCGTCCCCGTGCCACCATTTCGTGCGCATCTCGTTTGGACCTCCGCTCGAGGACCTTGACAAGGGTAAGCATTTTCCCTATTCTGTTAAATCGGCTGGCGTTTTGACGTGCTTGAAGGGTTGGACGCGATCGAGCGCGTGCTGCATCGTGCAAAGAAGGAGGGCATGCACGGTATTGGTGTCGATCTTATCAAGAGCCCGGTCGAGGGCCATTTCCCTGGTATCCACTGAACCCAAGCAAAGTCTGAATGAATCTCGGTCTGTGTAGTGTCAAAAAAAAATGTAGTTGTACGAATTTGGTAAAAATGAGAACTTGAATATATGCCGGTTCGGACCGGAGTATACTAGCCCAGAAATAGACTGGCACTTGGCAGCACCACTTGGGTTCAAGCGCCCGTTCAAGTAGGCCTAGCTCGGGGAAGGAAACCACAAGGCGAGCGACGACTCTCGGGGCACACACGGAAGCCCTCGACCCTATCCCGCTCATCTGTGGCGACGAGTTTGACGCACTCTGTTGTGAGCTATACTGTTCGTGGGTTGATTGTGGTGAGAGATTTTTCCCATGTCCGAGGGGGAAAAGGAGAAGAAGAGCTGGACCGCCGACGGGGGGGCGTTGGAGTCGAGGCCAAACTCGCTTAAAGCGAATTCTTCTTTTTGCTGAATATCGTAACTTGTGCTCCAAATCTCCAGGTTTTTGTTCGAGAAGACGATTATTATCTAGCCTCGAGGCTGCATACTTGAAATGTCAAAGATGAACGGCCAGGATCGTGATCTTGACCGTCTGGAGCTCCCGGACCGCGACGATGCGACCGCTGCGGTCGCTGATTCGCCAACTGTGGTAGAAAAGTCTGGCCCGTGGACGCCGGCTGTCGCGGATAATGAAGTCGTGCCGAACCTCTCGTCGACACATCCGCGTCACTGGAAGTATATATCTGAAGGCGGCGCGACGATCGTGTTTTCGTACCGCGGCCCGCCCCACGATGTGTTTTCTCATTCGGTTGTGCGTCTCCGCAAGTGCGTGCGCGCGACGCCGGCGCTCGAGGACATCAAAGAGGTCGGGATCGGGAATTCGGAGACGGTCAATGAAGAAGGGGCGATTGTCAAGCCGCTGGAGATTGGAGAAGAGTCGGAGCAAAAGGTCAAAGCGCGCGGGTCAAACGAGTCGTTGCGGAGCGTCCGGAGCGCACACAGCGCGCGTTCGTTGCTCCTCAATCGGTCCAACACGACACTCCAAGCTCCCCCAAACGACTCGGACAGCGACAGCGACTGGCAAGACGCCAACCCGGACGCGGACAACGGGGCCGACGACCAACCAGACGACCCGACGATCGAGTTTCAGACGCGTGTAACGTCGCGGCTGGTACCGTTGTGCTATCTGCCGCGGTTGGAGACGGCTCGGATGGGTCGCCGGTGGGTCGAGGAGCTTGCGCGGATTGGGGAGCGTGCGCGGCCCGAGGCGAGGCGCCGAGTGGATGGGATTGATGTTGCGAGGCGGAAAGGTGTTTTGGCGGATGATTTGGTTGGTTGGGAAGGTTGGGCTGTGGAGATCAAGGTGTGTGATTTGCGTTTTTTTTTTTTTTGGGTGGAGCTGGTGATCGAGTTGGAGTGTAGCCGAAATGGGCGTTTTTGCCAAACGGGACGCATTTGAGCGAGGAGACCTCGGTGCACAAGCTTGCGAGATGCCGGTTCTGCATGCACGGGTTTCATGGCTCCAAGGCTGGCAAGGAGCGTGGAGGGTACTGCCCACTAGACTTGTTTTCAGGCGACGAGCCGAGGATTCGCAAGGCGCTCGGAGCGTTGTGGGATACGTGGGTCAAGAGTGATGGGGCGATTAACAACCTAAAGGTGTTTGTAAAGGGCAAGACGGTGAAACCGCAGTCGGTGGGTTCCAGCGTAGACTGTTCTTGGTTAGGTGCTGATGGGCTTCGTAGGACCCGCATTTTAAACAGCTGGCGTCGTTTCTAAAGGAAGAACCTGGTCCAGATGGGATGAAGGACGCGTTTGTTGCGGCAATTGCCCCGATGCTGCACAAGTCGCCGCTGTTGGGCACGTTGTCGACGTTGATGCGCTCGCTTGACGCGCTGGATATCGAGGGTGTGGAGAAGCTGTGGAAAGAGGCGAAGCATTTCCCGATGGCTGGTCTCGCGCCGCCGATTGCAGAAGACGAGGACGAGCCGTCGCTTGCAGATTGGGAAAAGTTTGTCGACGAGTACCTCGTGCACGGAGCGTACGTCGGGTCGGGCAAGCAATATGACCCGGAGCACCCCAAGGAGGAGAACCTGACGTATTGGTTGTTGAGTTACTTGATGAGCGCGACGTTCAAAGACTGCTCGATCATGCTGCGGTTCCCGCCCGGTCAGGTCGAGGGTACATTCTTCAACCCAGAGCGGGATGTGTCGATGCCGCTCGTGACGGCGATTGACCTCGACCCCAAGTCGATGAAGAGGCTCCAAAAGTGGGCAGAGTTGGACCGGGATATTGTGCAGACATATGGGGCAGCGGTGCGAGATGGTGTCGCTGACGACTCGCGCTGCGTCGATGCTCGCGTCATCAGCCATGTGGGCGGGGGCGCGGTGGGCGCTGCAGTATAGAGCGAGCGGAACAGCGCATATATGGTACATGAGTATGACTAATGTAATTTGCAATTTGTGAAGTTGGTATCGGGCGAGAACGAGACTAGTAATTGCCACTTTTTCTCGTCGACGATGGCGCCCAGTGCGAGCGCAACGGCGGCGGGCGGCGCGGTGTCCGTTCAGGTTGCCGTCCGCATCCGGCCCAGCACCGAGCACGACCTCACCCATATTCCCGCCCGTTTCCAACGCACCGTCGTCCACGCGCTCACCCCCACCAGCGTCGCCGTCGACGCCGTCAGCGCCGCCGCTGCGGGAGGCAACCCGACGGGCACGGTCGCTGCGACCGCCCAGCCTCCGAAAAAACAGGTGTTTACGTTTGACCAGGCGCACGCGCAGAATGCGACGCAACATCAGCTGTTCACGTCGACCGCGGCCCCCCTCGTCGACCGATTCCTCCAGGGCTTCAACTGTACGATCCTTGCCTATGGACAGACCTCGTCTGGAAAGACGTACACCATGTCTGGTGTCGACCTCGATGCTGACCCCAACGACCCAAGCAACGGCATGGGGATCATCCCCCGTGCTGTCTCGACGATCTTTGCCAAGGCGCGCGAGCTCAAAGAGGAACGCGGCGGTGGATGGCTGTATTCGCTCAAGGGAAGCTTTATCGAGCTTTACAACGAAGACCTCATCGACTTGCTCGGGATCGAAGACTCGTCTGGCGCCCGCCGCGAAGTCCAAATCCGCGAGGACAAGGAGGGAAACATCATATGGGGTGGTCTGCGCGAAGTTCCTGTCAAGAGCGCTGCAGATGTACTCGGGTGAGTCCCTCTTGTTGCTCATGTTGGATCATAGCTCATATTTCGCAGTCTTCTCCGCCAGGGAACCTCTCTCCGTCGTACAAACGAAACCGACATGAACGCCCAGTCGTCTCGCTCTCATGCTATTTTCTCCCTCACGCTCGTCCAGAAAAAATACAATGGCACCGCTCCCTTGCCACGATCTGGTCTCCAGGCGCCTTCTGCCGGCGCGTCGGGCCGTACCTCCCCCATGCCCTCGCCTTCACGCCTCGCCCGCCCTGGTTCCATGTTTGTTGGCACCAACGGTAGTGGTCGCGTCGGTTCTCCTACCTTTGGCCGGCCTGCGACTCCGTCGTTTGCTGCTGCAATGGGTCGGGGAAGTGGTATCCGTCCGGCTAGTGCAATGGCCGTTCGTTCTTCCAACATTGGCGTTCGCCCTGGTACCCCTGATGATGACGAAAAACCCGCCAATGGTAGCGGCGAATGGACCACCGTCACGTCCAAGTTCCATTTCGTCGACCTTGCCGGAAGTGAACGTGTAAGTCTACGCCGTCGATTGGTTTCGCGCTCGCTAACTCGGTTTCGCCTAGCTCAAACGCACAGCTGCGCAGGGTGACCGTGTCAAGGAGGGTATCTCCATCAACGGTGGACTCCTCGCGCTCGGCAACGTCATCTCGGCGCTCGGCGATCCTAGCAAGAGCCGTACGCTGGGCGCACACGTGCACGTCCCCTATCGCGACTCGAAGCTCACGCGTTTGCTGCAAGATTCGCTTGGTGGGAACGCCCATACGCTGATGATCGCGTGTGTCAGTCCGGCCGAGTACAATGCGGCCGAGACGATCAACACCCTCAAGTACGCGAACCGTGCGCGGAATATCAAGAACCGTGCAGAGATCAAGGAAAAGGAGGAAGGATGGGAAGATTTGGTGTGGTTGCAGGGACAAGTCAACAAGCTGCGTCGCGAAGTCAAGGCGCTTAAAGAGGGCGGCGCCGTGGCCGCTTCGGGGGGTTCGGGGGGTGCAGAGGCAGAGGAAGCGCGTGCGGCCAAGGAGCAGCAGTTGCAGATCCTGCAGACCGAGTATGATGATATGCGACAGAGGTTGACGGGCGCGTCGGAGGAACTTGCCCGGCTCAAGCTCACGTTGGAGGACCGTGGTGGGGCTACGGGGGGAGCGGGGCGGTATGAGGATATTGTGGCACCTGTGATTGAGGAGTATGAGAAGCAGCTGTCTCATGCAGAGACACAGATTGCGTTGCAGAAGACTGCGGTGGTACGTTTTTATACTCTGACGTGGGACTATTTGCTGAGGGGCTGGCTCGTATAGCGCCATACAGAGAATGAGCTGGCAGACAAGGAGCAGGAGCTTGAAGAGGTGATGAAACGTTCCAACCAGGCCGATTTGTATATCGAAGAGCTGCGAGTTAGGTTGTCCAAGGCCGCCGACCAAGAACGGTCTCGCGAGGTACGCGTTTTTGGCCTGGTGCCTGGAACTATGCTGACCACCACCTTTGTCATCAGTCATACGTTCGAGACCTCGAACAGCAGATCAAAGTCTTTACCGAAAGCACAACATCCTCGGACGGTGTGCTGCTCGAACTCCAAAAAGAGCTCGCTCGGTACAAGGAGAACGAGGCTTCGTCAGCGCACTATATCTCTGAAATGGAGGCTCGGCTGGCCCGGTACGACGAAGACATCGATTCCCTCAAGCGAGACATGTCCAGGCTCGAGGACGAATTGGACGAGTCACGGGAACGTTGCCAGGCGATGGACGCGCTTGTCAAGACTTTGCGTGCCGAGCGCGAGGCGGAGCGTAAGGACCGGGAGGAGTGGGTCAAGACGCTCGAGGCACGTGAACGCAAGGTCGAGGATCTCGAGGCGCGAATGGGCGAGGTCGAGCGCGAGAGGGCGTTTTTGGCCACTGAACGTGAGCGGTTGGGAGGCGTAGTCGGGGGCGTAGAGAAGGCGCGACGAAGTTTGGAGCAAGAGGGCGTGAATGGTGTTGATGGGACGGAAACGCCATTTATGACGCCCGCGACCGAAGTTCCCAGTGGGGGGTTCCGGGATGGTATGGGTCCCAATGGCAACCAGGCTGGACAGGAACTTGCCAACACCCCCAACCAAGGCGAGATGGAAGAGCTAAGGAGGAAGCATGCGGCGACGCTCGAGGAGCTCAACGCTGTCAACGCGCGCTACCAGGACGCACTACGCGATATTTCCGACCTGTACGCACAGATCAACGAGGCCAAGCTCCAAAACGGCGTCGTGGACGACAAGGACGGGCCTGAAGTCAACGGCATCCAACGCGCCGGGTCGAGCACCCCGCCCGAGGTTACGACCAACGGCGAGACGGCGCTCCCATTGCGTGGCCCTCCGACCCCACGGCGACACGGGTCACGCGCGGCCGAAAGTCCTGCATCTGCCCGCCGCCTTTTTTTCCGGCACGCGGCCTCGTCGGATTCACTCCACGCGAGGTCGCAATTGCAGTCACTTTCGCTCTCGCAGGAGCTATCTTCAGCGCGATCGCCCAAGAGCTCGTGGGCCGTGAACGCGGGCGAGAACTATAATAACCAGTTGGGGCTTGATGGGACGACGGGTAGGGTGTTGGGACATCGGCCGCAGTTGTCGTTGCAGTTGCCGAGTGAGCGGTCGGCGGATGATTTGGAGAAGGAGATCAAGAGTTTGCAGGCGGTGAGTTGGGGGTATGTTTTGTGGTGTGTGTGGGCTGATTGGGTGTACAGATTTTGAAAGCGCGCGAGGCGGAGATTGTCGCGTTGGAGAACACGATCAAGGAATCTGAGCGCGAGGCGTCGTTTAGGGCTCTTTCGGCGCGTGATAGTATCGATGGTGCCCGGCTTGGGAGGAACAGGGGGAGCCAGCTGTCGCCCGAGACGATGAAGGACTTTGCGGAGATCCGGAAGAGTTT
>WSTG01001400.1:0-10091 GCA_019616325.1 Ceratobasidium sp. 394 | reverse complement strand
CGCCTCAAAGAATCTGGGTGGACAGATGAAGATCTGCTGTTCAGTGACAGTTGGACAAAGAGATGGAACTCACTTATCGAAAAGAAGGGTTTGCTCGCCGACAATAGTAAGTGTCAAACCATACCGATTGCACGCTCTAATGATGTACGCGCATGACCACTTGGCAGCCTGGACCCTTGCGCTTCCTCTAATGAACTCAATGGTCGAAAACAACCGCCTTTGTCGCGCTGATAGAGCAGAATGCGGGCGGCTCAAAAGCCAACTCCAACACCTGCACGACCTCTTAACCCATTTCAAACGAACTACCCATCCCTTCGAATCGATTCTCCGCGTGGTTGGTATCGATATATCCCGTCCTTTGGAGACCTTTCCGGACCCTTTCCACGAAAGTTGTGTCGAGCTACAGAATCCGTTTCCGGAAAGCGCCACTGCCCTCAACTGGGAGTGTTTTAGCGCCATACCAAATTGCAGTCTTGAGCATGAAGATACAGACCGGTTATTCAAGGAGAGGCGATCTAGAATGGAAGAATGTCTTCTGGGTTGGAGGGCTGAGCTTGAGCAGTGTCTGGTGGAACTTTTTCAGAGTGGCACGGGGGACTCTGGAGACGTCATCTTGACTGTATGCGTCTTTTTTATTCCTTTGCTAACCACTAACGAAATTTGGTAATAGGTGAAGGGCGACACCGATCTCACCGCTCACCTTTCGGCCAATACGCGTTTCCTGCTCCGCGCCGACACTATCTTTAAGCACCTGCCAACAAGTTCGACCCACCCTTTCCCCTGGTTCTACCCTGGCTTGTTAAGCTTGCCCTCGGATAATCGTTTTACGTACCAAGCCATATACGGGTACGAAATTCAAGATTCTCGTACCCATAGGCTGGTAAAAGATATCAACGAATGGGGTCAATACAGCGAGGCTCAAACGGCCGCAAGGTCAATTCTCAAGGAACTAAACATGCCGGACGTTACCCATTTTGAGCTCCTAGCTCTGGGTGAACGTTTTACGTGCGAACGATGCCCGCACAAGAGGCATTGCACATGGAACTCCATCGTATGTTGCCTTATACTTGCTGGCACCAGCTGCGTATTTGGTGGTCTGAATGATTCTCGATAAACAGATACACCATTACCTCTGCGAACACGACAACTGGAAACGACAGCGAGATGACCCCAGAATCGCCGCTATGCGCCACCCAATCACATACCGGAACACGCACGACCTCAACCTCCCCGAGCGGCTTGTACAATTACAGGAGAAAGTGCCCAGCGCGGACAAGTCCGTCTGTCGGGAAAAGGAAGGCTGTCGACTTTGCAGCTTGGCTCTCGGAATACAATTGCGGTGCGACTTGGACGATCTGGCAATACATTTGCTGGAAGTGTATGTGCACGTCCAGGCAAAGTTTTGTGCGCGACTGACCTAGCTAGCTCAGGCATGACGTTGTAAATCCGGTTGAAGGACTGCACTATGGGTGCGATGATTTGGATGACCAGGAATGGTGTGCCAAGTGGGATGCGTTTTACGATGCTCATGGGTCAGTGTCTGTATGATCGGAGAGTTCGCTTAAGTTTTCGCGCCGAGTGTACAAGTCGGCTTCCGCTTTCTTTTTTATTTTCTAAGAATAATTTCGTCCAAAGTTGTATTGTCTTATGAAGGCAACGCCTCGTGTAATGGCACTAATAATAGAGACGATGTCCAGATGGGGGAAGTTTAGCACTACAAGCTCACCAAAGAGGAATTTTGCCGTGGGTTGGATGTACGGTACGAAGGCGGGCAAGAAAGGCATGCGCGTACATGGCGAGCATGTGGGACGCAGCGCGCGGAGGAGACACAGGAGAAGAACGGGAGTAAGTACCCGCGCGCATCACGTGTCCCCGACTTCTTGTAGAGGCCCACCACCGAGATCCGCGTACACTGTGGCCTCATGGTTTTTCGTTTCCCATCGCCCTACCCTTGCCGTTACATTAGGCACACATAAGTACGCATACATACCAGGTCTAGTGCCTCACCCTGAGCTGCAATTCCCGCTCTCGCAGTTGGGCGGCCCGGCCAAACAACCTTGCCGCCTTCGACGGCTGAGTTTCCCCACATGCACCGCGTACGCTACGCTCGGCGTTGCGTCAATATACATCTGGGATACAGCCCAGAGTCCCGACCTTAGGTTGAGTCGTACGTTGGAATTCTTTATAGTGCTCGTCAAAGCTTACTGGATTGCTTAGAATCCTCCCAACTGAAAACATGCGTCTGGGCCTTTTAGTCATGATACTTGATCAATAATACCGTCTCTTTTGAGACGTTGGAGATGGGATGCTCAGCGTGGCATATGGCGACGCAGTCCAAACTTGGTCGCTAATGTAATGCCCATGTTTTATCGTTCAGGTTGGTCATTTAACGACAACGAACCACCAAGCCTGTTTTACATTCTGGGTTACAAGGAGCAAGAGCTCACGCGAAAATTTCCGCTATTTTGTACCACATGAAAAGCTATGGGCACGCCCCATCGCACGATAGTTCCAGTGACTTTCATTGATCATTAATATCACTTCTCAAATGATTATTTCAGATCTTGCACTCACTGTCTCTGGCACTGCTTATTGCAGTACAAAGCTTTGCTGCACCGTGTACGAGCCGTCGTTGGGTCTAGTTTGCCACAATCTGGGTTGGCGCACTGACGGACTGAAACGTACGGTACCATCCGTCCAAATTCCTTCCAGACCGTTCTAGCCGTGTCAAGGTAGCTGCAAAGCGTCTGACGACTCGTCGGGTCGTACATTCGAAAATATTCAAGGAAATTCAAGACTTTAATCCAGTCGGCGCGAATCGCGGGGTTATATGGGGTCGCGCGTTCCGAGTCCGAGACAAAGGTCTCGCTGATGCACACAGGTTCGGTAAGCGATCTGTGCATTGTTTTTAGTTCCCTGGTGACAACACCTAATTGGAGGCAATTAGACCAATGTTGAACGGCGGACGATGCCACTTACCCGTCATTTGCTCGTCGTCAATGTCATAACCAGCGCGAGTGCACCAGAGGGTAGCGCGGCCCATCAGGTTAACAAAATCGCCTTTTGTAAATAGTGCGTCGAAACACACTACTCTTTCCTCTGGTGTGGCACTCTTGATGATAAATCTGCCCGAGTCATTATTATTCTGTTAGACAAAATCTAACAGAATTGACGTAAGACACATACCTAATAATCTTCACCGTCAGATCCGCAAAAACAAAGAGATTGGTTATATTTATGCGATCCCCTCCGCGCTCGTCTTGTGAGTTTTCATCTTCTAGGATTCCGGACCATAGGATTCTGAGATGAGCGTTCAAAAATTCAAGATAAAACTCGAGTTCCTTTAGCCATATCACGATCTCACAGGTCCATCGCATAAGATGGGATAGAGTTTTCCAACTTCTCCGACCTGGTAGGAGAATATATGGGTAATACTTTCGGAGCACAAGTTTTGCGTCCTCCTTATCGACGGGGACACTGTCTTGATAACCTCCGTCGGGATGTGATGGCGTTCTACTAGTCAGCGAGAGAATCTGGTCGAGAAAGTTGAACTCGTCCCGAGGGTCATTCAGCTCAAGCCGGATAGCGGTAGTATAAATCCTAGCGGTGATCTCGTCGTCGCGTCTGGTGTCATTTCATTCAGGTTACGAAGACTACATTAAGCTATCGACTTACGACATATGGTCATTGAGGAGCCAAAATATGCAGATTCCGTAACACCACCCTGGCGATACACCGGTTATTGTGTGAGACCAGAACATCCCTTTTCGGCAATACCAGATAAGGTTCATGATGTAGTAATAGTCAGGTATAGTAAACCCTCCGAGCGAGGGCACAAGCGTCATAGTCGAAGATTGAAACCCCCAATATATTTTGCCATGTCCACTAGGTCATTTGGCCTTTTGAAAAGCTCGCCCCAGATAGTCCCATAAAATGTCGTGCAGCAGGCGAGTGGCTGGTTCAAGTAGCGTATTTATTTCGTTAACGTAGTCATGCAGAGTGTTTGCTTCGATTAGTGCCCCGATCCCAAGCGCAAATAGAATAGCTTCGATGCAATGAAAACCAAATTCGTACTGGTATATCTACAAAGCGCGGGTTAATTGCAAAACAACTAGATGGCGGGTCAACGGTCTACTTCGTGGTGGTGAGCGTACTCTCGGAACAGATCCATTAATGCCGGCATAATTCGAGTTCCTGGCAGTAATAACAAGCGATCCGGAACAAGAACAAGACGTGTAAAATTGTGAAGTGTTGTGGCGGAGATGTTATCGTTAGCCAAAATTCTACTAATGGTGTCGTCGGAGTCCAGTAGCTGGATCGCTGATTTGGGCAGGATCTCATTTACATCGAATTCTTGCAGTAAATAGTCCTCGAATTTTTTGCCCAATTGCGCTAGTCCGATGGTTATCCTAGACATAGTGGAACGCGACTCCGCTTGCTTGATTTGTAAAAAGATGTTGTCTAGCCTAGCCAACCGGCGGAGCTAGATCAGCTATAGTGCTAACTGGTAGGCAACTCGATAGTACCAAAGTATAGATGTTCCAAAATTAGGCTGTGTTCGAGGACTATGCGTTAGGCGGTAGGGAACGGAGCTGCTGTCGAGGCTAGTCGCGAAACACGTCAACCTACAACCCGTGTTTGTTTGTTCATTAGCGCCCGGCTCTAAGCGCAAACCCATCCAGTCGCGACGCCACCAAGCCCCGTTATGACCCGCCAGGTGTGCCCAGCGGCAGCCTTCCCTATGCAAAGCCAAAGGGCACCATATCAATTATTTTAATGCGCATACATCCATTGTTCTAATCCTATTTGGGTGTATCGTGGGCGTGTGGTGAGTGGACGTGCATCCACCCGTAAATCTGATAGCTGGCGTTCAGCGGATGAATAACGTGATGCGAATTGGGTACTCGGGGGCAATATTATAAGCGACATATCCGACAATCTTTGTTCGATGAGCTTATTCTGCATCCCAGGGCCTAGCCGAGATAAATGAACATCTTTTGCGGAACCAAGGATTGTTAGAATCGGTAGCTAATGTCTGGGTTAGTCAAGACTATATCACAGGGCATGTAGAACTGCCATACCTGTTGCCTTCCACGCCAAAAGGACTGTATGCTAGGCGCTATAATTCACCCTCGGTGTCCCACATTGCAACCAGTGAGGGCGCCCCACTGCACGATAGTCCCAATGACTTCGCCCAACGTCAGCCTCCTCTGTGGTGGTAGTGAGATAGTTAGATACGCACTGTACCTGGCAGTCCTCACTACAGTAAAATTTATATCTGCATCCCATGCATATCAATTGGGGGTCCCTCTTGTTGCAATCCGGGTTGCCACAGACGTAGAAACCAGACACAGAGGGAAACATCCCTTGGAATTCGCACCACGCTTCCGCGGCAGTGTGAAGGTAGTGGTAGAGCGCATGGTTATCGGGAGTGCATATATGTAGGATGTCTTCGAGGAAATATGCGACTTTGGCCCAATCCATGGTAGCATTGATGATGTAGGGGACGGGGCGATAAACACTTATGCGTCGGTTTTGCGGTAGATGCAAGATCAACAAGCGAAGCATTGAAGTCGCTCGCCTGGGCGGTGGCGATTTCTAATTCCTGAATGTTCATATTCTGACCGGGAAACATAATCCGGCTCACCTAGGATCTTCTCTGGAACGTCAAAGCGGGTAAACCACAACAACAATCGACCCATCAAATTGATAAAATCTCCATCCTCGAGTAGCATTCTAATGCATGTATATTTACCCTCCGGTGCCGCTTTTATGATTATAAGCCTACTCAGGAAATCGCTTTGCTAGAGAGGCCCGACTGCCTGGATGAGCGTACGCACTTGGTAAACTTGAGGGCAAGCTCCGCCAAGAAGACAAGGGAGGCTTGCTCAACGGTGCCTTCCACCATACGATCTAGAGTACTATCTTCTTTCAACACTCCGGCCCAGAGAACTTCGAGATGAGAGCGCAGGTATTCAAGGTACACGTCAAGATTGTCCAGCCAGAAGATTAGATCGCCGGCCCACATGATACAAAGGCCGAGAGTTTGTCGATCCCGCCTATTGTAGGCCATGATGTACTGGTAATATTTGCTTAATGCAAGTTTAGCATCTTCGTCATCAATAGGCCTCGTTGCAGTGCGCATATCATCAGACCGTAGTCGCTGTGTTGTACGAATCGTAAAAATAGCCTTGTCCAGCAGATCATGTTTATCCCAGGATGAGTTCACTTCCACTCGAAGAGCAATAGCGTAGATCCTATTCGTGAGTGTATGATCGCGCCTGGCATCGTTCCATTTAGCTGTGGTGCTGTATGATAACAACCGTTGAACGTACAGGGTGTGCTCGTTAAAAACCCAGAGAAGATAAATGCCGTACCACCATCCAGGAGATGTCCCGGCTAGCGCATGTGCCCACAACATCTGCTTTCTATTTTGCCAGAGGAGGTTGACGACGAAGCGGAGGTCACTTGTAGTAAATCCCCCAAGCGAAGGCGAGAGAGTGCGAGTAGCGATATCAAGTCCCCAAGCGGTTTCTGCACGTTGTGCCGTTGGAAGAAATTGAGCTACACAATCTCCTAGCATGGTGTAATCGCTACGAGTATGCCTTGGACCAGGGAGTGCCGTTGTTTGATCGACATATTGCTTCAAGAACTTTGATTCTGCTAGCACTGCGATCCCAAGAACAAACATGATTGCTCCAATGCAGTAGAAGCCATACTCGTTCTCGTACGGCTGCGGATCAGGAATAAATTGATAATAAATTAAAATAGGAGTGGGCTACCTACTCTGTGGTCTTGACAGTATTGGCGCAACAGGCTCATAAGCGTGGCCAGGATTTGAGTCCCTTGGAGGGACAGCAACTGGCTCGGAACCAGAAGTAGCCGTATCAAGTTGTGGAAAGTGGTGGCAGTAACGCCCTCCTTGGCCAGAATCTTGCCGATCGTGTCTTCTGAATACAGAGATTGGATTAACGAGTCAGACGGGACTTCGACTGTGCTGTACTGCAACAGGCTGCGTCGGAATCCCTCGTCCGATGACTGATTGGGTAGAACGAGGGACATATTTTCACCGGAATGCAGAAGATGGATATTCCCAAAGAGGTTCCAGACTAAGATAGCCGAGTCCTTGGATGAACTTCGACCAGTTTTTCCAGAAATGCCGAGATACGAACCAATGTTTCCGCGAGGATAGATCAATTCAAGGCGATACCGATTCTCCGAGTATTGCGAGAGGTCTATGGTATATAGGTGGTGCAAACTAGTACAGTAGTTGATTCTAAGTTTTTGATGGACCCCGAGTCACTCGAAAGTCCCACGGAACCACGAGGCAAGCTAGATCAAGTTACTGTAACAAAGAAGTTTGAGGCGTTGTCAACCGGGGCAGTGCTACGATCCATGCGTTTTGCCCCAAGGGAAAATACAGCCTCACGTCGCGTAAGAGCGACCACAGTCAACATTTTGGACTCCGATGGGTACATAGCTATAGTATTCGTGCGCTTGCCAGCTCAAAAGAGCCGAACGCTACACTAACACTCTTGTATGGGCATTTATTATTGTGTGCCGCATGCAAAACTATGTGCACGCCCCATCGCAGGGTGGTTCCAATGCCTGTGGATTACGGTGAGCGGGTCTGTTATCGAAGTGCAATTAGGATATATGCACACCGTTTTTGACATTTCTGGTTGCAATATCGCACCTTACGGCACCGCGTGCATGACATGACCGGGTCTGGCCTACTACAGTCCGGGTTGGCACAGTACTGGTCCGAAACGTAAGGTATCATTCGTCCGAATTCCTCCCAGGTATTTTTCGCAGCCTTCAAATAAGCGCATAAAGTTTGATCGTTTGTTGTATGGTATGTTTGATAGGAGTATTGAAGAAACATCAAGACTTTGGTCCAGTCGGCCCAGATATTGAACGTATACGAGTTGCCGATTGCCGATTGCGAGACCAAAGGCCCTGTGGCACGTGCGAGCGCGACGAGTGCTTCGTTGAGCATCTCAAGTTGTCCCTTGAGGCCGCCTAAGAAAGATATATAAGCCACTGTTGAACGACAACGGGGTCTCTTACCAAATATTTCCTCGTTTGAGGCGTACATCTCGGCAAAACGGGGGAACCAAAGGAGAGTACGACCCATAAGATTGACAAAATCACCACCTGTGAATAGCATATTGATGCATGCAGTCCTATCTTCTGGTGTAGCCTTGTTGATTATAAATCTGTCCCCATGACCATTTCATTATGAGAAATCAAGTGGAGTCAACACGAGATACATACTCCATGTACTTTAGTGTCGTATTTATAAAAAGCAAGAGAGGCGTAGTCTTCGTCAATTCCCGTGTGCGCTCGTCATGTTCTAGTATTCCGGACCAGATAACTCTAAGGTGGGATTTCAACATCTCGAGGTAAAACTCGAGCTCGTTTAGTTGTAGTACAATACTACCAGCCCAGAGCGTGCAAAGATTTGAAGTTTTCCAATACTTTTGATCTAAGAGAATGATCCAAGGGTGGTATTTCCTGAGCACGAGTTTCGCATCCTCGGTGTCGATAATATCGTTTTCGGGGTATAGGCCACTAGGGGACGATGGCGTTTTGCAGGTCATCTCCAGCACCAGGTCTAGTAGGTGGTATTCGTCTTGAGGGCTGCTAAGTTCAAGTCGCATGGCGACTGCGTAAATTTTGGGGACGAAGGTGTAGTCACGCCTGGTGTTGTTTGATTTAGGTCACGAACCGCAGCGACAATAGCCATTGGACTTACAATTTACGTCGGTGAAACAGGAAGAGAATAAAAATTCCGTAACGCCATCCGGGCGACACGCCAGTGATTGTATGGGCCCAGAACATTTGTTTTCGATCCTCCCAGACGGCGTTGATGATATAATGAAGGTTATCGAGGGTGAATCCTCCTAGGGCAGGCGCAAGTGTCTGGGTCAAGGAATCAAACCCCCAAAGGATTTCATTGCGCTCGTCAGGCTTTTCGCACATCTGGAGATTCGGGCCCAGGCATTTTTCCATCATCTCGTGAAGCAACCGAGCGGGCGCCTGACCAGAGAGTGCCATTGCCTCATGAACATACATCTTTAACGCATCTGTTTCTCCCAGCACTCCGATCCCGAGAGTAAATAGGATTGCTTCTACACAATAGAAACCGAACTCGTACTCGTACGGCTACATAACATGAATTAATTATCAATCAAACACCGGAAATATAGATGGCTCACTCGGTGGTGCTGGTAGTAGCTACGAAATAGATCCATCAGCGCAGGGAGGATCCGAGTCCCTCGGAGAGACAACAAACGTGTCGGGACCAGAACTAATCGCGTTAGATCATGGAGTGTCTTGGCATCAACATCCTTCTTGGCTAGTATCTTGTTAACGGTGCAGTTCGAATCAAGGAGTTGGACAAGCGAGCCAGACAAGACTTCTTTCGGGTTGTAGTCGTGCAGAAGATAGTCTTCAAGTTTTTTTCTGAGCAGCTCATTGGGTACCTTCGACATAGCTACGGATGTGGTCGCAGAAAGCGGAGGGCAAGGTGACAAAGGTGGCTTTTTCACCGCGTGTCACATTGGTGACACATCGAGGCAAGGAGCAGGATAACAAGCAAATGACGTATTTCCAACTGAATTGACACATGCCAGTGCTGGTTGACGGCAGGGGAACTTGGGGAAGCTTTACAACTATTAGGCGGGCTCGTATGCTTAGAGAGTAGGGCTCTAGTCAGATAAAAAAATTAAAAGTATTTAATTGCAAACGACCGGGGGACTATTTTAGTTGCTCCCTGAACACCGGTGTCACAACAAACTTGGATGTCAAGTCTTAGCGCCTCATTATATACAGAAATTACAACAAAAAGGAACCCTTGGTGATTTACCTTGTGGTTAAAAACATAGCGAACAAAAAGTGATGTTGTTCCCTCCGTGTAGCGCATACATAGCCGCCGCCCGGGCCCGGATTCTCTGAAACACCCTTGCTACACCGTGCCACATGCCAGACTGTGGGCACGCCCCATAGAATGATAGCTCCAGTGACTATAGCTAACCATCAGCGATAACGATATGCCGCACTACCAGGTTATATGCGTACCGTTTCTG
>WSTG01001399.1:0-10093 GCA_019616325.1 Ceratobasidium sp. 394 | reverse complement strand
ACCCTCAGCGTCTCAGGTTCGCTCTGGGCGTTTTCAATTTTGTTTCTTACAATTGTACTAGACGCGTTAGAAAGTGATCGGCTACGGACGCGACTTGTCCTCGCCGTCACAAATATACTATCTTCGTCATCGGTTTCAGGGATCACGGTCCCGCATCGCTGAGTCTCGGGGGTGGCATCAACAGACGGTACGCTCTCGGCGACCTCATCACCCCGGCTCGCGGCATCCCCATGATCGGAGGCTTCCGCAGTAAGGCGGGCATCGCATTCACTCGCCATGATAGCGAGCCGACTAGGTCGGATAGGCGGTGGGTGCCCGAATGCGGAACGGTACTGGGTAGGTGTCAATTTGACGCTGCCTCCCTGACCGTAGGCAATCAACTGCCTCTTCCCAGACTCTTCAGTCCCTGGGGCATCCACACCTCGCACCATGGGCGCGGAGTTATCGTGGGTAAGCGCGCTAACTTGTCCAGACACTTGCTCACCAATGTCACCAGTCTCGCTCTTCACGCGAGTGGTCTTCCGCGAGCGCCGCTTGGGAGCCGCGGGAACAAGGAGAGGGTCGTACTGACGACCGCTCCGAAGGCTTCTACTCATAATGGTGAGCGTATAAGATCGATCGAAATAAAATACTTATCAAAGAGTACACAACGGAGGCCAACCCGTTGTGCAGGGTAGTCGGATAAAAGGTAGGTAAGTTTTTACGGGTGAGTTGAGCTCACCGGGGTGTGTATAGGTAAGTTCAAAAATGTTACGTCCGCGGTTGCGGACACACGGTGCTAAAGATTGGACACGTCGGCAGGGCCGACGAAGGAAAGAACTATCCGTAACACTGTGTATTCGCAGTCGCAGAGTAAGGAAGATACAGGAGAAGGAATACATCCGGGCCTTATATAGTGAGTACAAGCCACTCACTATTCCACGCGGAGACAGTGAAACTAGTAAGCACCTAACTGTATAGTACCAACCGTTACACACACCGCGTAGTGTTATCGGTGAGGGATTTGGAAGACTCGCTAGCTCCCAAAAACTCCCAACTAGTGCTTTGCGGTAAAAACACTCGGGGCCTCCGGCTTGTTTTGCTCTACGTGTACTCCAGACAGCCAGAAGCTGCAGTCACTGAGCAGAGCAAGGTGGCAAGCCTAGAACTATAGAAAAAAACAATGTATTATAGTACAGAATGATACAAAAGTGTTGGGTTAAAGAGCGTGAAAAGTAAAGTGAAAGACGGGTCCGCAGGGGATCGCAGAGACCCTTATTTATACCGTGCGTTTCCGAGTGAGTCACGCATATACTTGCTGCGCTTATACTGTGCATGACGCGCTTGGCTCGGTTACATTCTAGTACTGTCTATCATGTTCTAACTACATGAGGATTCTACAGGAACAGGTTCATGGTCAAATGCGATTGAGGCTAAGTTTGTTTTCGGATACGCTTGCCAGTCAAGAAGAATTGCATGTTGGTTGAAGCGACGTAACTTTGCACCTTATTAGTGTGCTAATCCAATTCTATTTATCTGGTGTCGAGCCCGATAGGATACAACTTCCACAGGAACAGTCAAGGGTGTGGTTACTTTCGCTCATGACTAGGAGCCCCTAGAACAACTCGATGGGGAAACGGGGTTGCTTCGTGTCATGGCACACTAATTTGCGCCGCTTGACGTCGCATTACCCTCGCCTTTCCCCTGTCAGTTCCTCCTAGCACTGAATTCCGTCGAAGAGCGCAATAGCCATTGGCCGATCGGAACATGAGCTTGATGTACGAACTCGGAATGGTGTTGCACAAACGCTAAAAAGCACCAGGCGACTTATAGCTGCCGAATCTGGGCGTCGAAGATGGCTTCACGGAACTCACAGTACAACGACGCCATCATCGCGACATTCGCTAGCTTGACTGGCCCTCCATGGACAAGCATTTTGAGAATTGCTCCGAAGATGTGCCGAACCAAAGGAAGCGAATGCGGTTCCGGCCAGCACAAACACACAAATCGAGCCCTTCGAGGGTGCGCACGAGTCAACCGCGTCCGTGGAATAGGTGAGACAGCCAACCGGAAGGAATTATGATTTTTTGGTTAGGCGGACCAAATCGGGAGTCATTCTGTTTGTTGATGAGCGAGTTCGGTCGTGAGAAAAGAAAATGACATACGAGGAGCGAGATAGCGCGCGCGGCGGTGTCAATGCACGTCGCAGTCGCAACATTGTATCGGTCGACCGAGGATACACGAGTGGAATCGATGGTGTGGGTGTTAGCATCTGGCCGACCGTCAAACGTAAAGGCGGCGATGGTTGCAACAAGCTATCGAAGGTTTAGCCCAAAAATGCAGGGAAAATCCAAGCAACTTACTTGGCAGTCACCAAACACTCCATTCATCAACAACGCACTCCTCGAATCCAAAACCCAATTGCCTCGAGGACCGTTGGCGCCTAGTACACGATTCCAGTAAGGAGCGTCCAGAATGGAAGATCGAAACATGGGTGTTTGTCACGAATCGTTCCCCGTTCGCTCGGCTAAACAGTTCACGGATAGAGGCTCCTCGTGTTGCATCCAGCTAAGCTTGGATCCCAGCGTACTCGGCGTAGACGGCAGCGACCTCTTCGGACTGAGCAGGAGGAAACGGAACGGATCGACGTTGCACATGGGCGGGAGGGTGGAGACTGCCCTGTCGAGACCGAATCGAAATCGCCGGCTGAGTATCTCGGCGCTTCCAGGCCGGTGACAATCGCGCTCGGGCTCAACTCCCCTCCCTGAACGCTCGTCCCGCCGCTCCCATTCTCCGCATCGCCCTCCTTGCCCAGTTTCACCTTCCCCGACCACGACAACGTCCACAACACCCCTTCCTTTCCTCCCCTTCCCGTCAACCACCAGCACCAATAATACGACCCCAGGCGAACGTTGAAACGCCATCGGAGCTCTCTGTTGCGCCGAATGAGATTCCAATGCGACGTCAAAGCATTCGGCTCGGCTGGTGCGCCAGGGTCGGTCGTGCCTGTCGTGTTTGTTCCCGCTAAGTCCGGCGCCACGGTCAGTTTGGAACGGAGATCGAAGCCATAGGAGACCGAGCAAACGAGTAGAGATCCGGCAACGAGGAGAGCTTGAAACGCGCAGACGGTACGTGCTCGGTGTTTGCTGGGCGAGATTTCGGTAATATAGTATGGTACGGCGAGGAGTGTCGCCGCTACTGCAAGGCGTGAAACGACTACGCAATTAGGTAAATGGTGAGCCGAACAGGGAGGGGAACAAACGTACAATGACCGCCGTAGATCTGGTCCATGTTCTTGGCAACCGTTTGCAGCGCCCCTCCGAGCATGAACAAGACCATGCTGTACGCCGCCGCACGTCGACCGAGGTCGCAGGATGCCCATGACGCGAAGAGTGCTCCAGCAAATGTGCCTTCACTGTATTAGGCATGACACCGGGACACGAACAAGACGCAAGCGTAACGAGAACCGAGCGGATCAGCGAAAAATGACGAGTGTCGCGAGAGAAACACGAACGAGAGAAAGGACACCGAAGTAGTGAGTTGACGGTTGCGACAGCGGCTTTCGTTCCGTCGATGCCCATGTGATATTCGAGAACCGGGAGTGGGATAACGGCACATGTAGTCTTTCTATCATGCCCAGGACTCCTGAACCGACGAGTCAGAAAAACCGAAATGTCGGTGGTAGAAAACTCGGAGATCAGACGGAGCTCCCATATTGACGACGGCCGTACAGTAAATCGGGCGGCTTTAGTGCATGAATGAAGCCCATCTTGCTCGACCGGCGCGGTCGACGGCCTTGAGAAGCGCCACGACGAACGGAGGCTGGTGGTTGGAGGCGAGAGACGGCGCTGCGCGTGACTGTCATCGCACCTTAGTCAGCAATTGATCACGTGCTGAGCCTGATGGCTCGACCCCGCCAAATGAAACGAGCTGAATGCAACTGTTCCTGCCTGTTTGGATGCCCCTAGTTCAATGGATATGTTGGACGGTCGCTCTCAAGGATCAAGGCTACGATATCCTAAATCCCGAGCCTTGGGCTCCCCAGTCACGCCGAGCGGTGGTCTCCCGTGGCCTTTTGCAATGGTGTCACTTCCACCTACGAAAGCGAGATTTTCCGCACATCTGCCCTGGCGATTAGAAATATCTCTGAATTTTTTTTACTCATCGGCCACGTCCGGCACACTCCACATAGCCTCCCCGTGGATGTACGAAGGGCAATCAATCCAAGTTTCTCCAAATAGAGCCTGACAGCTTAGTCAAGTGTGCTCGTAATCAAGCTACATTAATAGTCCCTAGACCTAAGTGCTCGTGTCGCACTTAATCCTCTCAGCGATGTGCTGGCGCACAATAATGACTTACCCGGCACATAATATTTCTAGAATCAATCGTATCTTTAAAGATGACCTACAGAATGAAACCATAGCGCATACATCCAAACATATTTAACAAATCATAAGCCCAGATCTCAACGCCCAATGTGTATATAAGGCACCCATCGCGCAAACTCATCCACACCGATCTTATCCCTCAAACCCTTCACTGCCATGTGCAGCGCTTTCGCCGCTTTCCGACTATCCGGCACACCACCTTCCAACAAACATTCGTACACCTTTCCTGCGACTAGCGGCGCATCCCCGTCGTTGATCGACCACATCGTTGCAATCACCGTCTCGTAGCCCGCCATGAGCAGCCCGGCGGCAAGATGGACAGACTCATCCGGCAAGGCGGCATCACCCGTGGCGGTCTGGCATGCGGACAGAAACGCGAGCTGAGCGTTCTTGAGCGGGGTGCGAGCGATGGTTGCGAGGTCGAGGTCCTTGTCGTGAAGATGAAACGCACTGTTCATTGGATCCATCCCGTTTTGGGATGCGTGACATGCGAAATGCACCCAGCCATGGTTTCCCATCCCTTTGAGCACGGCATCTGCGCGGGCTTGCTCCTCATCCATCCGAGTAAACGGCAATGACTTTGACCACATCTCGACCTGGTCAAGTTCGGCTTTGGTGCCAGGGAGTGGGCTGAGATCTCGAATGCGGGATTCGTGTCCGACTGCGAGTATGCCTGAGAATTTGCCAGTAGACGAAGCCTGCCGACAGAGCGAACTAATTGTCGGGGTATAAGACGAGATTGCTAGATTTGGCAGGATAGTGTCGGGGCTATTGTAATCTCCGGCAGCGTGGAGTGGGAGAAACGAAAGAGAGCCAGTGGTGCACCAAGTGATGTGTGGTAGGTTTTCAACAGGGACCACCCGCTAGAGAGGCGCGGGTTCTACGTCAGAAGCGGATGAGGTCTAGGGATTTGACTCACATTGATGCCGAGATGATCGAGAACTGGTTTGACGACGTCCTGCCACAGCATAGCAAGTATATCCTTCCAATTAGGGTCATGGTGTGGGTAAACAGGTCTGCGTTGAACATCGTACCGCTTGTCGTCACGACGGGAGCCGCGTGCCCCGAGATGATCTGATAACTCAAAGCGTGCAATCTCTGCCTTTTCTGTCGAAAACCCGGGAAGAGGGACGTGTGTGATATCTTGAGTGGCTGTTTGTACCACAAGGGCATCGCACCTTTCGCCGCAGATGTTAAACATCACCACGACTCGATCCTGCCCCGCGCCCATGAGCTTCGACGCCTTTAGCGGGAGAAGAAAGTTCTCCAGCCCAGGAAGGAGCCGGGCGGAGGCCAATAGATCTTCTCTCCTCTGAGCCAGTTGACGATGCATCCAGGCCACTTTGTGCAAAGATACACCGTCCTGGCCGGGCATTGGATTGTCTGGATCGAACATCGAGGCGCTCTCGAGCTGATGTGACACCTGTTGTAGCTCTTGAGCCAGCTCCGGATGGACAGCATATAGCTGATTGAATGGTGAGCGCAGCTGGAGTGTCTGACCCCACACAATGGACCGTCCCTGTTCAAGCCATTCTACAGCCATGTCATATCGCTGCAGCGAGACAGCTGCCGCAGCTGCCTCGGTGACTAGATCCCGAATGTCACGGGTCAGTTGCTCGTATCGTTGTGCCACGGAGGTTCCCAACCATACAACCTGCGGTAAGAGCGTCATGCAGTGGGTGTACCCCTCCAGCGACAAAGGATCGAACAGGCGAGATAGTAGAGCCCAGGCCCTGGACGCCAGAAGCCTTGTAGACGGATTGCCTGTTTTTACAAGCGCGGCGGATTGACAAAAATGCATGGCGTCTAAACCATGGTCAGGCAGACACAAACGTGTGAACATTTTGAAATGCAAGTTCCCCAATGCATTCAGCTGCATAGCTTGATATGGGTGCCCATCAGGAGTCAGTTGCCCTGCTTGCCCCAAGTAATCAGCCGCCAGGTTTGCATCTTGGAACGTGCCAAGGCGTTCAAATCGTCGTCTGAATTGGTTTCCAAGGTTCATCAGATACACATACTTGGCAGAGTGGCCATCTGGAGTCAAGGTGAGGGTGCGCCTGTGGCAATCAACCGATTTTTCGAGGTCACCCAAGCTTTCCAAATGCTCAAATTGCACTTGGTATGAGGTCCCAAGGTTATTCAGCAATGCAGGCTTGTCAGGGTGGTCAACTGGGGTCAACATGACCGCTTGCTTCTTGCAATGCACCGATTTATCGAGATCAGCCAGTCTTCCCAGACGCTGAAATAGCAGTCGGTATGAGTGCCCGAGGTTATCTAGCAGTGCAGGCTTGTCAGGGTGGCCGGCTGGAGTCAACGTAACCGCTTCCTCATGGCAATGGACCGATTTTTCGAGGTCAGCCAGCCTTCCTAGACGCTGAAATAGCAGTCGGTATGAGTGTCCGAGGTTATTCAGCCGTCCAGGCTTGTGAGGGTGGCCATCTGGGGTCAACATGACCGCTTGCTCCTTGCAATGGAGCGATTTATCGAGGTCAGTCAGCCTTCCCAGACGCTGAAATAACAGTTGGTACGAGTTTCCAAGGTTATTCAGCCGTGCAGGCTTGTCAGGGTGGCCATCTGGGGTCACCATGACCGCTTGCCCAAAGCAATGGACCGATTTATCGAGATCAGATAGCTTCCCCAGACGCTGAAATAGCAGTTGGTATGAGTTCCCGAGGTTATTCAGCCGTGCAAGCTTGTCAGGGTGGCTATCTGGGGTCAGCGTGACTGCTTGCTTAAAGCAATGGACCGATTTATCGAGGTTAGCTAGTCTGCCTAGACGCTGAAATAGCAGTTGATATGAGAGACCGAGGTTATTCAGCAGTGTTGGCTTGTTAGGGTGGCCATTTGGGGTGAACATGACCGCTTGCTCGTTGCAATGGACGGATTTTTCGAGGTCAGCCAGCCTTCCCAGACGCTCAAATAGCGATTGGTAGGAGAGCCCGAGGTTATTCAGCTGTGCAGGCTTGTCAGGGTGGCAATCTGGGGTCAACATGGCCACTTGCTCATTGCAATGGATCGATTTATCCAGGTCAGCCAGCCTTCCCAGACGCTCAAATAGCAGCGTGTGTGAGACACCGAGGTTATTCAGCATTGTAGGCCTGCTAGGATGATTGAATGGTGCATTGGATGCTGCCTGTTCTATGAGCTCAATTGCCTTGCCAAGGACTTCCAGGTTACCCTGCCTTTGAAACAGATAGAGATGCTGAGCACCAAGGTGGCTCAGCCATTCGGTCCTGTCTAGGTCATTATTGGGAGTCAGCCGCACCACCTCGGTTGTAAACTGGATTGCCATATCAAGATCTTCTTGCCGCCAGGTCTTTTTGAACCGATCAAAGAACAAGGATGAAATCATACGTATAGTCGCTAGACTGAGTTCTTTCATATCTCGGAAATCTGAAGTGGGAAGTGGGGGTGCTGCTTGCAGTGTATCCATGTTGTCGAGCATCTGTAGTTTGGCCAGAAGCGTCTCCGGAGTCATGTTCCCTGCAAATTCAGAACCTAGATAACCAATGTCTGAATCTTCGGTATGAGCTATCTGTATGTCATATGCGAGTTCCAATTACTTCCTTCACCCGGACAGAGACCACACTCGGCTCACAATAGATGCATTAACACTTTGATCAGGTCCCTCAGGGCGATTAGGTGTCTAATAGTTCGCCTTTTCATCCGCCATACTGTCAGATGACCGCTGGAATATGATCTGGCCTCGTGCTCACCGATATACTCTATCGTAGCCCATGATAACAGTCCGACATAAGCGACGGTGGCAACGAGGCTGTGAGAATCACTTACCGAACTCGTATTGGAGTCGTCGTGATCTACAGAAGTTGCCATTGCATCCAAGGATGGGGATGGCCTGCTCTACGGGAGATTGTATCCGCTTCTTATACCCTGTGAAACAATGTCCCATCAAACAACAAAGGCTGTATTGTACTCCAACCATTCGCGCCAATCGATGCGCCACAAGGCGGTACATTCCAGGCAAGCGCCAAGAAAATGACCACGCCAACGGATCGGCACCTCACGTATGCTTTGATTTCACCACATCTCCCTTGGAGAATCATCATGGATTAGGGAATTACGAACCGTGCTGGTTATCGTTGACCGACGTGCGCACCGCATATACCCTTCAAAGGTGCTGGCAGCTGCTGCTTATGCCGTGCAACTCTTCACGTTTACCTTGGGGGCGTGGCTCAAATGGACAAGTGATGAGCACCCTCACTGGCACGACGCTCCTATCCCGAGTCACAAGGTTGTATCAACACATTCGCCACACGATTTAGGCGCCCAGCGCTTTATCACACGAAATCAAATAGCATATATCCACATGTTGCTTTACCCAAAGACACGAAATCTAGCCTCATCTGCGGGCATCGTCCAAGGCTTTAGACCGCCCATTTCTTCACGTTGGACGTGGTGAGTCCGCGAGTCTTTTTTGGGCTGTCCATCGATCCGCCCTCGACTGGGGCCCCGAGTGATGAGCGGATAGGTGCTGATCGTGCGTTTCCCAAAACCACCCGACCCATTGTTCCAGGCTCTGCACATCGCGCCCTGCACTTGTCACACCCAAAAGCCACACGAGGAGATTGGTATCTTCAGATCAGTCAATTCCACCGCCGCGCGCCTCCCCGGGCTCCGGCGTAGGCATTCTCTGGCGAAATGGCCACGAGGCAGCCAGGAGCTGGCCCAGTGTAGTCTCGACGTCGATCATCTCCCTCCTAGTTCTGCACTCGCGCCTACCATCCATTTTCCATTTTCCCTACCCGCCGTCTTGTCGAAAAATCATTCGACCAAGTTGTTCCTCTGGCCACCCCAACCAGCCCAAGTCCCGCCGCATAGCAGCGCCTCGCCATTTGCCCATCGCTTCGCGCGGGGCCCCTCACACCATCCTGTTCCTGGCAGTTTCGTCATATTTCATCGAATGTCTCAATCATGTTTATCACTTTGTAGTTACACGCGTAATAAATTATAAGGTATCGACCTTCCAATCCCCACCAGCCCGTGACTCTATCAATCGGGCGCATAGACTTAACATCATAGATCAAGAGCAAGCCGACTACATATCACCTATCGATGTGATATTGTCCCTTCGAAGAATGCATTTCACCAAGGCGTACATGATTCTAGACAGCGCCCTCCCGTGGCACCACACGGGGATCCTAGTCCGACTGCTTCCCTTGCGAGCTTGGCGCCACGATAATTCCAATTTGGCCTGCCTCGGTTCTCTGGCGTCTAGATTGGCAGCTTCGGTCTCGCACAGCATGTCAATACAAAGGTTGCGACGAGCGCCTGGAACGTTGCAAAACAAAAACAAACACTCGCCTGATTCGAGCGCCAATCTCGGTTTCCATCGAGCAAATCCGTCTGCTACGTTTCGCCCTTCTCTTGGGACCTCTCAGATGAAGAAATACGAGCCAGCGGTGCGGTACTCCCATAATGAGCGCCCTCAATTCTAGGCCGTTTCGCTAAGATTTGGTGTTTCGTGCGTCGGCGACGCGTTTCAAGGCGGTTCGGCGGTTCGGCGAGGGCGAGAAGGTTCTACCAGCTTTGGCTTGTTTGCTCACGGGTTCAAGGGCGCATATTAAGGGACGCAGTCTGGTTGCTGTAGCGGAGTTTGCCGCTAGCCCTTGCCGGCACCGGCACCGGCACGGCACATCTGACACACCGCTCCCTGTCGATCGTCGGCGCTTGTTATTAGATACGCAATAAAATGATATTAATCTCAA
>WSTG01001398.1:0-10099 GCA_019616325.1 Ceratobasidium sp. 394 | reverse complement strand
TGCTAACATTGTCAGGTTAGTCACGTGAATACTTACAGACATGAATGCTTGGTCACTAACATTACTAAGCTAACACTCCCCGCACCCTAATATATCGTCTTTGCGCCTGGTCCCTAGAGGGTGGACGACCACCAAGCTACTACATCGGTTTAAAACACCCCTTGTTACTTCATGTCTGATTCTTACCGGCAGTGGAATGAACCATATCTCCAAAGGCAGCCAGCAGCTTCTACATCGGCTGGCTGGTCTCAGAGTTCGTTCATGTTCGGCCGCAAATCTAACTCTGATGGCGCGACTCTAATAAGCCCGGGGGGTAGCAGGGGTGCCCGGGCTGGTGTTAGGCCCACGGTGGGGATGCCACAGAGCTTCCGAGAGCCGGGTGTGACTGTGAAGAGGAAGAGAGATATAGATATAGAAGTTATAGAGGGTGGCGAGCCTGGAAACAATAAGGCGAGTGGCACTGTGGAGTGGCTTGAAATCAAGTATATTCCGGCTAATCCTGGTTTTTACTGGCCGCCATTTAGCGTATCCAAATTGCCCACCGGGAAAGTCATTCAAATGTTTCTATTGCACCAAGAGGGCTCGACGTCGGCTCTCGTATGACGACCATGATAGGAAAAGCAACGGTACGCTCAACTCAGAGCATTTAGCTCAATACTCACGTTATAGAACAGCCGTTATTTAGGGTTGTTTCTCTGCTCATCAGACACGGATGCCAAGATATCACCCAAGAGCTAGATCTGTCTACTTGTAGCGAATATCCGGTCTCGTCCGGTGGGTTTGGTGACGTATTCAAGGGGAGATTAACGGATGGCTCTCCGATTGCGATCAAATGCATGAGGATTATAGTCAATCCGTATGCTGATGGAGACCAGAAACACCTGAAAGTAAGCGTACATTACCACTGTGGATAAGTGTGCTTACCCAAAATGTCAGGCTGCCGCACGAGAAATTTATGCATGGTCAAAACTTCAACACCGTTATATTGCGAGATTCCTCGGACTAGCGTATTTTCGTGGGCAAATAGCCATGATATCCCCTTGGGCCGAGCACGGCTCGCTACCCGTATATTTGGCCAGGCGACATAGAATAAACCGTCCACTCCTAGTTAGTCCAAGTCATGCAGGTCACCATGCTTGCATTTACTAACTATATGAGTATTTAGTGCGCGCGAATAGCCGAGGGGCTAGCATTTCTGCATCAGTACGGCGTTGTAAGCCCCAGCCTTTTGGCTAATCGAGTTTAAACAACTAATTAGCAAAACAGGTGCATGGCGATCTTAAAGGCGTATGTACTTTTTAACCAACCTTAGTGGTCGTATGTTCTGAGTGCCGCAGGCCAATGTTTTAATATCCGACGCATACGAGCCTTTGCTGGCTGATTTTGGCAATGCACAGTTGCGCGAACGCAGTCTGCAGTTCACATATACGACATATGGGGGTAATCTGTCCCCCCGGTGGACGGTGGGCGCGTCTAGCACATGTATCGACATTGTGTCTTACCCTTTTGAATATGTTCCAGGCACCCGAGTTACTAGACGAGGGCTCTTACAGCGTCAAGGCTGATGTGTATGCCCTAGGAATGGTAAGAACTCTACCACCGTGCCGGTTTATCGTTCTCATCCCTTTCAAATTCACAGACAGTTTTGGTATGTTTGCAAACAACGGCCCATTAGCTATCTCACCACCCTAGTAGGAAGTTATTACGGGCCAAGTACCATATGCTGGATCGAGCGACATCCAGGTTATAACTGCCATACTCAATCGACGGCACCCCAAGCGGCCAGAAGTATATATACCAACAGAAAGTGAGAACGGTAATACTTTGTGGTCGGTACTCACCCATTGTTGGGAATTCAATCCTGGGCTTCGTCCATCAGCTAAATATGTGCAGGATATGGTACGTAACCTGCTGCTCGATGTTATATTTCCAGTCTTGTTCTCAACTCGGGGTTTAGATGTCGTTCATCACCCCTCAAGGACTACTTCCACGTGCACGGGAAGGCGCTACGACCTCGATTTTTCACGATTTGTTCATGATGTAAAGGTGACTCGTACTGTTTAATTACCGGCGCAAACATAGACATATTCTTATTTTTTAAGCTCGTTTTCTTGACGTGCAGTATATGCGGCTTCTTCAGAAACTGGGATATTGTCGGCTGAGCCTCCATGGTGCGCTAGGGGTCTTAAAATAGAGCAAACATCGCATTTACGATAGTTGTTTGATGCTGCCAATGAAATCCACCTCCTTCAGCTACAAATGTCTTGTGAATATATGCGGCAATACAACCAGTCCCAGAGTAAGCATAACATATTTTTGCACACCCCCCATTGTAAATATTTAGTGAGCTACGTGAAAATTTACTGCCTCTGGAGTCAGCATCGCCCCTTAAATAAAGAACTAACATGCACCTTAACGAGATGAAGACCTCCCCTGGTAGCCTCCTGCAAATTAAAACACTCTTATTGCAATATTTGCGAATCCGCAAGCGTCGAGGCTAGGGGCTTGGAATATTGGGGTCACATGTGACTTACACTTTTCCACTGATTAAAGCCAATCGTGCTGTCTTTACCTGAAACAGCCATCAGGGGCATCATTATTGGCCACTTAAGCTACATATGTACCAATAGTGCGTCGCTATTGTAGGAAAAATAAGGTGCTGTGACTGGCGAGCAGCGGCGACGTCACATGCTGGTGCGTGTACTCGCTGATTGGACGGCACCCTGGTCGGTCTTCGGCGTTACGAGGACATGTCAGCACAGGAGAGACGCCTGTCGTTTCAGACTGCGCGTTGCAGCCCATCGCCCTCCCCCGTCGTGATAAAGCTGCCTCTTTCAATCAACCTTGTCTTGTGCCACCTCGCTGACGTCGTCGCCATCTAGTGCTTTACCAAGACTCTCATTCTCCGCCTCTCTACTCCGCGCCTGCTGCCCTTTTCAGCCTCCTGTCCACCGCATTTGCCAACGAGGGGTTAACCCCAGGCATGTCACGCAATCAAGTTCGCCTTGACTTGACGGAAGATACATCAACAATTATAAACAACAAAAAACCGCGCATCACTGGCCCTGGCGCGCCCCTTCATTTTTTCGCCGCGGAGCCAAGTGCCCCTGCACCACCCCAAGCCGCACCTCACAGGATCTCATCAGCGCAGCGCCAGTCTACGACAGCGGCGGGATCTGCGTCAACCCAGACAAATGTCACGCCAATCCCACGCTCGCTCACGGTCCATGAGCAGGATATGATTGAACAACTAAACAAGTTCAAGTACTTCCTCGCTACGGCCTCCTCAAAATGGTCATCGCCCCACTCATCAAGCTCCGACGCGCTAGTTCAGTACCAACAAACGACATCTCATCCAGCCATGAATCGCTTCCTTCTTCCCTCTGGTGAATTTGTTTCATGCGTGCTATGGGACGGCCTCTACCATATCAGCCGCACCGATATCATTCGTTCGTTGGTTTTCCGTTTCGACGCATTCGCAAGACCTGTGCGCGACATGAAGAAGTTTGAGGAGGGCGTCTTCTCCGACCTCAGGAATCTCAAACCGGGAAGTGATGCTCGCTTGGAGGAGCCCAATGTGAACAATGTCCCTCCCAATCGATGCTTCCCATACTAATTGTATTGTCAGTCTCCATTCCTCAACCTCCTCTTCAAGTACCAATGCATTCGGACCCAAAAGAAACAGAAAGTTTTTTACTGGTAAGCGCAACGAATTCACCAACCATTTCGCTGTGAACCCTTGAGTACAGGTATTCTGTTCCTCACGATCGGTTGTTTCTGGATGCCCTGGAGCGCGATCTCAAGCGAGAAAAAATGGGACTTGAGCCAACCACAGTTGTCGTTGGAGAGCCGGCCAGGTCTTTCACCTACGATCCCAAGCGAACTTTATACGAGCAATTCGTGTCTTCCAGGGAGGGTGAGAATAGTGAGGAACTAGACCAAACGACGCACGACGCACGACACGCCGTGGCTTCAACTGGTTATGCGATGCATAACGCCGCACCCTCACTCGTTGATTCGTGGTCAAATGTCGATCTGGACTCAACTTGGGACATGCCAAGGAGCCAAAATCCCCTAGGATACGCTTGGGATCAGCGTAGTACGTCGCTCGTGTACGCGACCGGCACCCTTGACATCTCGCACGCCCCATATCATCGCGCCGCAGCTGATTCATTGCGCGGTTCAGTTGGGGGGCACAAACAGCCATTTGAGTTCACGGGTCTCTTTCCAGATAGTTCCGGCGATGTCATAAGACGGCCTCGATGTCCCACGCCATCCCAATCCAGGGCGCGGGAGATGAAGCGGGCCAAGGCTAGTAGACCAGACGATGCGGACTTTGCTGGGGCAACTTCTCGTTACCACCCATACAGAAACGGGTCGGAGTTATACAGCGCGTCTTCGCGCCTAGTGGAGTACCCCCCTCTGGTCGACCCTCGCGCTACAAGCGGACTCGTCAACGCCACAGCGGGTATAACTTCAAAACCTCATGTGGGCAAGGACCAATTTCCCGCTGTTACAGCCCGAATTTATCATGCTAGCGAACCTGAGGAGCACGGCTACGAGGTTAACGGCGTAATGAACGAAGCGCCACAATCCATTGATGTGAGTTAATTTGGCCCTACACATCGAGAATCCAGTCTCGCCGGAGTGCGGCATTCATCCCGCACACCCACATCGTCGTGCACCAGCTGATTCCTTGGATAGCTCGGTGCAGGGAACTTGCAGTTCGTACGCGATATACCCGGGAACACAATACATGCACCGTCGCGTGCAGTTTCCCCCGGTCCCTCATTGGTGCCTTCCACCATAGGGAGAGCAACAGTATGTTACATATAGAACAACCAGTTCAACGCTCATTCTACATGGCAGACACTGTCCGATGTTATATCCCTGCTTGTCAAACATGGGTGTCAAAATGTCACCGAAATACTGGATCCGTCATCTCATAGCGATTATCCAATCTCATCAGGCGGATTTGGTGATGTATATAAAGGGAGGTTAAGAGATGGGTCTTCGATTGCCATCAAATGCATGAGAATTATCGTCGACCCAGATTCGAGTGAGGACCAGAAGCACCTGAAAGTAAGTAGGTGTAGTGATGGATAGACTTATACGTTACTAAATATAGCAGTGTGCTGCGCGGGAGATCCATACGTGGTCAAAGCTTCGCCACCGTTATATATCGAAGCTCCTCGGGCTCGCGCTTTTTCGCGGGCAAATAGCTATGGTATCTCCTTGGGCTGAGCGTGGCTCGCTACCAATATATTTAAGGAAGAAACCTGAATTGAACCGCCCCCTCTTAGTAGGTAAAATATCGCATGGAGTTGCACTATGGCTAACTACAAGAGCATATAGTGTATGCGAATAGCTGAGGGGCTAGCATTTTTGCATAGTTCGGGCGTCGTAAGTAGCAGAAGTTTTGCTAATTGATGCCGAATAGCTGCTAAAATCTTGAAACAGGTACATGGCGATCTCAAAGGCGTAAACCCAGTTCATTAAACCCTGGTGAACGTGAGACTCACGACCCGTTCTAGGCAAATGTTTTAGTGTCCGACAGCGATGAACCATTGTTGGTCGATTTCGGCAATGCCGTGCTATACGAACGGACCCTGCAATTTACACTCACCACAGCCAGGAATAACCTATCCCCTCGGTGGACGGTAGGTGGTCCTAAAATTCATACGCACTATAAGATTCAGCTGTTGTTCCAGGCACCCGAGCTCTTAAAAGAGGGGCCATATAGCGTCGAGGCTGATGTTTATGCACTCGGGATGGTCAGTACACGTACAACTCTCTTTATGCTGATTCTTAGTTTTCACCCTTTTCCGCAATGCAGACAATCCTAGTATGTCGTTTGTGGCCTACGTAGAAACACGTCTTACTTGCTGAACAGGAAGTGATTATTGGTGAAGTGCCGTATGCTAGCCTCAAGGATACGCAAGTAATCGTCGCCGTATTGTTCAATCAACGGCACCCAAAGCGGCAGGAAGAGCACATACCCACTACCATCCAAGGCAACCTCCTGTGGTCAACGCTTAGCGAGTGCTGGGCTTTCGATCCCAAGTCTCGGCCCACGGCTGCACAGGTGCAAGATATGGTGCGTGTCCCTTTGCACAGAACTGGCTTCCAGCTCAGCACGATGATCAGATGGCCACGATCACCCCGGGGGGATTGATTCCACGTGGCGAAAACACTGCCCAAGAGGATCCTTCTGGTCTGCCACCCAGGTAGGGGAGATGTGGAGCCTAGGAGTATGCGCGAGGTTTGATGACGTGTGGCGCATGGCTGTTTTGATACGCATATATTTTGAAAATGGGCATGGTACATACTTGTTAGGTTTATTCCGTTAGCGTGCAGTGCGCGCGGCCTCCTCAGGAATGTATTTTTACGATAATCTATAACCCGTCTTATTTTGGTCTCAACGCGGCCATTGTAAACCCTTGGGTACTAATTATGTGCGACATCAGGCCAATGAGAAGTGTGTCCTCAATTGCTTCGTTATATAAACAACCTTGTGCAAGTGAGCGATGACCTGTGGTTTTTAATACCTTTAAATACTTCAGACAGCATTGGAGTGCTCCGAGCAAAGCCATATTCGATAGCCGTGGCTATCTTCCTTGAATCTGCGCGGGAACGGAGGGGCATCGGTCGAAAGTCAGCGGGTTTGCGTTTTCAATCTGTCTGTTAGTTTCACTAGCCTGATGCCTGAAGTACTAGACCGTCAGACAGTTGATGAATACGATCTCACCGTATGCGCAACAAAAATGCGTCGCTGAGATTGGGGGCCGCCTTGCGCTATCGGAGGATCGCACGAGGGGTACGGAACCCGTTTCATCCGCCAATATTCGCTACGCACTTGAACCCGTTGTGGTTTGAGGAAACACATTGCGAGCTGGTTACGTGGGCACACGAGGCAGGCCACACCTTCATAATGCTTTGGGTGTGCTATCTCCACCTCATCCCTCTCTTCGACTCGACCACCACCGAGAACCCCATTTCAACAAGTATTCATGTCGCTACAACTGTCCCCGAGTACAGAGCTTGGCTTTCACCGTATGTGATTTGGCGGCCAGCTCGCACGTGACCCTCATTGGATGCCAGGCCCGTTCACACAGGTCGTGAACCGCACGTTTATCCTTACCAACCAAAATGCCCAACCCGTCGTGTTCAAGGTCAAGACCACTTCGCCCAAGGTCGGCTCGTGCATTTATTTGCCAGTGCTATCCGCTCACCCGTTCCAGCTTTACGCCGCCCGCCCCAACTCAGGGATTATCGAACCGGGCCACAGCGCCAATGTTCAAGGTCGGTGATCTTAGTTCGAAATGCGGGATGTGTTAAATGAGAGCTCGGCCCTAGTGTCTTTGCAAGCGATGCATGAAGACCCGCCATTATCCTTCAAATGCAAGGACAGGTTCCTCGTCCAGAGCATGATACTTACGGCGGACCGACGATCCAAGCCTGTTCAAGACCTGGTGCGCACACCCACCGTTCACCCCCTGTTTTAAAATTCACACCCCACTTAGTGGGTCTTTGACGATGGTGAAGATATCGCACAGATCCATCAGCAAAAACTTAAGGTCGTGTACCTCCCGCCCGTGAGCCAACCCCTGGAGGAAGACTACTTTGACCGAACGAGGTTCATAGCGGAAGAAGAGGTAGTGCGTTATTCCGTTCATTGACTGAAACTGCAACCCTAACACTCGAAACCAGGCTTGGCTCCAGCACCCAAGCACAGTGAGTAGTCGCTTAGAGATACGAGTCCGATGACCTCACCTATACCCTGTGCCTTCACCCTAGACCCGAGAAGAAAGCAGCATGCCTGCAACCGCTCCGGCCGTTCCACATGCCCCTGTACTTCCATCAATTGCGTCACTCAAGCCACAACACGAAAACGAGGCAGCACGCGACCCGAGCCCCGGACCAGAGTACATAAGCGCCGAAGAGGGCAATCGCCGTGAGATGACCAAGCCGCTCGGAGACGAATCGCCACACCAGCCACATATGGCCGACAACGCAGCGTTTACAGAGCTCAACCAGCGATACGTTGAGGCGAAAGGCGAGATCGATAGGCTTCAGGGTTGGCTGGATTCTATTCCCCCCGATGGCGCGACGGATGTGCAGAAGCGAAATAGTGTGATAAGTGATGCTGGCACAATTGTCGAGACGATGACGATAGCTGCCCAGCGGCCGAGGGGTGTGCCGTGGTATTGGGTCGCGCTGGTCGCGTTGGTGAGTCCCTTTTATCCTCCTAATTCAACCTAAAATAACTTGACTGTGGGACTCGTAGCTCATATTCATGATTACATACATCTTCTTCTGATTTCGACCTTGCTTTGATAGATCGGGTTTATCACGTTCCTGATTTGGATATTTTATTATGGATTATCTGATCACCTGAACTCGCCTAGTAGTCGGTGGTTACACGGATGTCCGCCTGTGCTTCGGGTTCTTGTATGCATCGAAGGGATTGCACATGATGTAAATTATTGATTTACTGCTCTTTTGTGTCATAAATGATAAACGTGTAGTACATGGACTAAGAATCCTTGGTGAATCACTCGACTATAAACGAACATACATGTGTACAGAAAAATGTATTATGTTAACCGCCATAGTTTCTCCTGGGGAACGCTACTGTTGGTCCCGTTCTTAGTACTGAAAATTGAGCTCGTTTACGTGTTCTAACAGCCTAGGAAAGTCGACGAGACCCAGTGACTAACATGATGATCCATTCGGATAGCATACATGTAGAGATTTTCGAAGTAAATCAAGTATTTCTTCCTGCAGTACCCGAACCGCAACTAAAAAAAACATGACATGAATGCTCTGCAGAACCTGTAGGTCTTCATCGAAGTGAATGAGTACACGAGGACGGCAAACTCTTCAGTGAGAGCGCTGGGATGAGCGTTTTGGCGCTAATCAGCTCCGGCAGCGGGGATTGCCGATAGCCGAACGCGGGGCCTAAATACGACACGTGATATTATCGAAACTGCGTGGTCGGACCCTGAATCTTGCACGGAGGAAACGACTTTTCAAGCAACGTAACCTCAGCTTAAATTTTTGCGAGACTGAAGGGATGTTTGGCTCTATACCGACGAAATTATTTGATACTAGAAGATGTAACCACCCTGATACCCCAGTCAACTACCTGGTGCATGGCTGGACATGATCCGAATACATCCGGAACAAAACGCGTTCTTAGAATCGAACAGCTATCTGGTACACTGGGCCACGGCAAGGGGTCTGGAACAGATTTTGATCAGCAAGGCGACATGTAATCACTTCTCAGTTCGCTGTGCAATTGAACTCATGGCGGTTTGAGAAAACACAAGGCGACCAGACGATTGCGTGGGTCCACGAGGCAGACCTCACTGTCGTGGGGATTTGCATGCACTCTGCCTCTACTTTATGGCTTACTTTGACCTACTCCGTAGCATATACCATCTCCCCTCTTCCGTCAAACGCCCATGTCGGTGCAACTTAACCCAAGTAAAGAGCTCGGCTTCAATCGTATGTAATTTGGCGGTTAATTCGCATACATGGCTCTCATCGGATCTATAGGCCCTCTCACACAGATCGCCCGCCGTACCCTGACTATCACCAACTACAATCTTCAACCAATCGTATTCAAAGTCAAGACTACTGCGCCCAAGGTTAGCCCGAATGTTTATTTGCTGATACCACCTCTCATTCGTTCTCAGCACTATTGCGTCCGTCCCAACTCGGGGACCATTGAGCCAGGTGGAAGCACAGATGTTCAAGGCAAGTGATATTGAGTGGGTGTCCAAGGTGCTTGAATCTGACAGAGCTCGGGGGGCTAGTGCTGATGCAGGCAATGCGCGAAGACCCGCCATTGTCCGATAAGTGCAAGGACAAGTTTCTTGTCCAGAGTATGATTTTTACACCACTAATGCAGTCTAAGCCTGTACGCGACATTGTGCGAGCACCTCCTACTTCATCGCTTTCTGAATCTGACACCTGCTTAGTGGAAGTTTGACGAAAAGGAAGGAGCCCCCTTGATCCACCAACAAAAAATCAAGGTCGTGTACCTCTCACTTGGGGGTCAATCTGCCGAGCAGGACTGCACCAATGGAGGGAA
>WSTG01001397.1:0-10102 GCA_019616325.1 Ceratobasidium sp. 394 | reverse complement strand
TGGCAGCCGAGCAGTCTAGCAGGGCTTTCGGACCTGGAACTTGAAAACTCTTTAGGGAGCTTTACTTAGACCGGTTGCATACGTTCCTAAACTGCCACAGCCCTTTTTTGGGCGATTATTTTGGTCATATGTTCGCGGAACAGGGGCGGCTTGATCCACAGTATGAATTTAACTAGACTTTTCAGCTCCCGCGGGGTGTTTTACCGGAGAATATGACATAAACTTTGAGCGTACCCCGGAGTGCCTTGCAACCAGATGAGTGATTGTGCCTTGTGCCTTAGGCATAATCCCCTCTATGCAGGATGATTGCACCGTGAAGTTGGCTGGGCTAGGGGTTGAACCTCCCTGGGCCAATGGTTACAGCGACGGAAATCTTACGTAGAACATTCAACTACTTGGTAGATGCGTGCTCTAGATGGGAACATCCGTGCTTCATGTCCCAAGAAACCGCTGAAACATTGTGTAAGGGTTAGAGATCGAATACGCTTCTTTCATGCACTTGAACAACGCAGCCCAGAATTTACCCAAAGTCCACCCAGATATGTATTTGCTAGAAATGCGGCTCGTTGAGAGCCTGCGTGCCAAAAGCTCGGGTCCCGAACGCAGAAATGGCTGGACTGAGGTTCAGGCATCGAAGGGGGTTCAGCCGGTGCTCTATAACGAGAGATCTAGCACTCTGCCCGGCGGCACTTTATCAACCTCTACGCTCTTCCCGAGTCAACTGCTGTTAGAGGTGCGCCCAGTTTTTGGATGCCGTTTCTGCAATCATTTCATTGCTGGATGGTTCATGATGTCAAGTTGCGCAAGTAAAACAATACTATAAATTGAGAGTGGGCGTACATCGTTTGGTTCAGCTCGTACCCACCAACAGTGCCCTCTGGGGAACGGAACTTGCTCTGAAAAGTATTTGCTCTTCTTGCAGATATTCGGCTCAAGTGAGTTCGGTGCTCTGGTGGCTGGCATAGATTGGGATCGTGCCTACGGATGAAAACCAGCAGGGGCGTAAGTATTTGTATTTATGAAGTCTCAGGTGATCGACAGCAGGGTTAAGCTCTGGGGATTCCGGTCACGTGCAGACCGCAGACTTGGATTATACACGAAATTTGTTAGAAATTTACCAGTAGATTGGACTTCGTATACCTTACAGACCGGTAGGTAGGCAGATTGTTGCTTGTATGCATGGAAAACGTCAGTACGTCCAAGTATATGCTGCGTAGTATGATGGGACCTTAGCCGGAGTCAAATTGCAGAAGTTCCTCGCGGAAACGAACATCGGAAATGTCACGGAATAGGTACTACATATTGGCCCCAAACGTGTCGTTTTCCTAGTTCTCAAGCGTATTTCCCCTCTAAGCACTCGCGTGTGATGTCTGCTGCTGCCCAAACAATCGACCTGCCTGCGCTCGAAGTATGCAACCCATGCTGGCAGCGCAGAGCCAAATGTGATGGCGGAGACCCGCATTGCGGTACATGTGTCTCGGAAGTGAGCGTATTTCTGTATTGGCTAGACTAATAGCATGCTGACTTTCGTTTGTAAGGGTCATGAGGTTCCCTTTGGCATTTTGTTCCACCTCGAGTCAAAGAATGCTGATTACGGGTCCTAGTGCTCGTGGGATTCGGAAAGTGAACTTGATTCACCAACACTGCAACTTGTCGAAGGTCTGCTCATCAAGGCGCAGATCCTTGAGAATGAAATTGACAAATTAAAAGCGAAGAGGCAAAATGCTCAGTCGGTACCGATAAATAAGCAGCCTGATCCTCAATTGGGCAACGTTGGACAAACCGTATCCCAGTCCTCGAGCCAAGCCCATTTGGAGGTAGGTCACCATGGCTCGTTCTTGTACCGGTGACTAAATGTTATTACAGGACAAAATCGTTAATGTTCAACCTTCTGCCTAGCTTGGCCCTATGCGACCCACTATGCGAGTGCTCGCCTCATCTGTAATTGCCGCACGAATTCATAACAAGGATAATAAATACATCCCAGTGCAATAGCTTCTGCCAATGATGTTTTTTATACCCTAGGACCTATTTGGGGCTATATGCACTGCTTATTTTTCGTATGTAGTCTGAGCGGAAGGTGGCGGATAAGGCAGTTCGGAACTCCCACGGGAGCCCAAATGAATAAAATTTGACGCACTTGTTGCTTTACGGTAGGGGTAACACATACTCCGGCTTATTTTCAGCTCTTGGAAGGTACGGGGACGCATGATTAGCCAGGCACTTCAGCTTTTGGAGCAGTCTTCCTACACCACAACGCTTGCTGGACACATGTGGGCGATTCATCAATTGGTGAAATGCTTGGATTTTCGGGTTGCGTTCTCTCCCAGCGTGGCGCACGTTGGTCGGATCCCTGTGGGTGCGGAAACTCGGATAACCTGGCCCCGCGGTGTCCATACGACTGTTTATTTGGGTTGATCTTGTGTTTTGTTTGCTTTGGTTGAAAGAAAGGCGATCACGTGCTCGTTTGACTTTATCCAATAGCCTTCACATCGCTGTTCGTCGGCGCACCCAGGACCTTATCCCCATACCGAGATCGCATCTGTTCCTCGATCCACCATGATTAATTTGTTCGCCATTCCAACCGGCCCATTCGGTAACCGGTTTCTCTTGTCGACGAAATTCGAAGAGCGCAATCAGCCGACTGACGTCCACAGCTCCCGGTCTAACTCATGCCCGTATCGATACTGTTCTAGCCGTGCACACAGCCAAGACAAGCCCGGCCTCTTATAGTTACCTCTGTACTCACTTGCGATATCCTTTATGACGTCCCCGGCAACTTAAGAGCCATCCCCACCCTCAGCCGAGTTGCGATCGCCCTTCAGTCGGCCATTGACCTCGCGGCTCAGCTTATGGTGTCACGCTCCCGCGCTCAACCGCCGCACTCAAATGGAGACAGGAGGTTTTGGCATGCGGGAAGAGGTTTCACCTATCCCCGCTATTATCTTGTCCTCCTCGTTACTTTTGATCTGCGAGATCGGGGTGCTGTGCTGGGCTTGATTTGGGATCCCCACCGGCGGCTAGTAATTCTTGCTTGGATCCTGTACACTTGTCGGTATGAGTTCCATTACGGATCTGGCTCCTGACCAACTCAGGCATACCATCACGGAGGCGTCGCAAATGTGAGTTTAATTGTCGTTTAACCTTATTGTTTTTATACTCACCTTGGTCATTGCACAGTACTGCCGCTAAGGTACGCTCGTGAACGCATATATACAAAACGCGACTTATACTTCTGTAGTACTACCTCATCGCGAGTATAACTATGATGGGTTACGACATGATTCTAACATTCCATCAAGAGGTATGTTGCTGGTACCTTGACCTAAACCCCCGGCTGATCGCGAGGCGCTGAAAGTTCGAGTACATCTGGAAACGAAAAAAGACAATAGTGTCGTATTTGTTCTTGCTGAACAGGTACCTTAACCCCTGCTGTAAGTAGGTAACCCCGCTTGCCGCAACCCTTGGCGCTCACAACCGAGCAGATTATGTTATCACTACTACATCCTATTTCGACCCCAATTGGACCTTTGAAGTGAGTTTACGAATATCTAGTTTGTCTGTCTAGTCTAATAAATCGAGGTTTCCAGACGTGAGCCACCATCGAACTTAGGTTTCACGCCTAGCTAACACCTCCCCTCCCAAGCTGTACCCGGTTCGTGAAGTTTGAAGGTGGGTGCGGCATCTTCACACGACCCAACCGCAGCTGATCTGGCCCGCCGGTGTTAGGAGCAACAACATGCGCCTCATATGCCATCACAAACATGATTATGACTCTCCGGGTTCACGCATTATGGCAAAACAAATGGGTGCTCGGGTATCTATGCTCGCTCTGCGCGGTTCAGGTCGCCATGTGGGGGTACGTTCTAGCCAATAGTGAACGTACGTGTCATGCAGGTGTATGAGGTATGAACTCGGCTCATGTTTTGTTTTGTTTGTTAGCGGTGTCCTACCCAATTATCGACGGGATTTTTCACGGTGCGTGAGTTTGGCCTACCTGGGGTTCTGATGTTGATGTTGAGTGATTTTATGCTTAGGCTGCATACTTACCGGGAAGCCATCCTTCGGCAACAAGTGGCAGATGTGGCTTTTTGTTCGTCGAATCCTTGCCTTGCCGTTATATCATTTACTGAGTCTGCGATACAGGCATATGTCGTTTTTGATAGCTCCGGTATGAACGTTTCAGTTCGTATGTCTCTACCTCGTACTCATAGCACCCCAGTATTTGCCTTAGTTTTAGCCAAAACCTTACGATATTCCCGGGAGACTCACTCGCCTTTGATTAAAACTTTGAGGTAAATATTTGCACCAATAGCGACACTTCCGAAACCTGACATCTTGCGCAATATCTAGGAATGATGGGACAGCATATTTCGTGTGAGCACCTCTGTCCTTATGTGGTATTAATGCGGGTTATTGACTAAAGGTTTCTAGCGTCATCTTTACTGTTAATGTGGTTTGGCTGGTCATGACCTTCAGGGCAGCAGAACCACTGAAAAACATCAACGAACAGTAAGCCGTTCATTTTAATGGTTATATCTCATTTCTAACGCCGCTATGACTGTAGCTTTAGCCATCTGTAAGTCGAATTGACATGAGCCAACTTAGCTCGGCTAATTTAATCCGGCTTTGTACAGTGTCTCAGTCGTGCTTATATCTCGGCTCACAATTCACCTCCGCTCCGAAGGCGATAAACACCGCTCCCAACCTTGGCAACCTACTCGGCCTGTACCTTCCGCTCGTGGCATGAGACATCACTCGAATTCTCTCAGCGGGCCACCAGATCCCGGTATGATCGCCTCCGTCAGCACTTATGCAGGCCAAAGGTGGTCCCGCTCCGAAAAGGGCAAGAGCAGGGCAAGCGACTCGTCTAGCGGATCCCCTCCCGAGAGTCTGAGTACGACACTCAGGCCTAGCCCAGAATCGACCACAGCAGACCTGGACGTAGAGAAAACAGCCGAAAGCTCTCGCGTTTGGAAGAGAAGCGGTCTACTCCGCCGAGACAGTGCCGTTCCTGCTGCACCCGAAGGCGAGCGAGCAGAGCGGCCCGTGAGCTGGGTAGCACGTATGCGGTCCAGGCGAGACACGGCCGCGGCACCGTCTAATAGCCAACCAATGCCCGAGCCTTATGTGCCGCCATTTCCGCAGACTATGGCCTCGTGGGATACGGCACGAGAAGCGGGCCCGAGCCCAGTAGAAGCTGCTGCGCTATCAATTCGGCAGAGCATGGATGGATACGCATTTGGCATGCTGGAGCGACCGCCTGTAGCGAGACTGGCTGCGGACTTTATTTGAGGTTTCCTTATGTTCTTTTGTTATGCCGGGTGAACGCTTTCGATTCCGTGGCCTTCCTTGCGTTTTATTTCACTCTGTACACTTTCCATTCGTGCTTTACATAAATTAAATCTGCTTTCGACTACACACTGTTCGGTGCAGTAACTGGCAGGGCTATGCGCTGTACATGTACGATCAGCATACACCGTTTGGTGAGGGCAATCTAAGATTTAAAATATCGGCGGCATTATGGGACTAGAAATGCCCACTCAGGGCGTGGGCGACACCTTGCTCTTCGCTCTCATCTGTCTGGGCAACAAACCGACGGGCAACCTCGGCGGCGTTGCTTACACTTATGCCGTCGACGTGCATAGTCGCAATTGCTGGTCGCTTTAAGACGGTGCGGTGGGTGGCGCTTCTCGAGCCGGGATGACCATCGTCTGCGGGCGTTCATGGGTGGGCGATGGGGACACCGAGTTGGAGTGGGAGCATATGCAAACTGGTCGATGGCTCAGGGGCAAGTGCAGCGAGGCGGAATCTAAGCGACGGTTCCGGAGCACAAAGGCCTTGGCCTAGACACTCGAGAACGGCGCGCATGAGAGGAGATCTGCGTGCGCTGCGTACACCGCCTTTCTTCTGAGATGAGTGGGGGGAGATTGTTAATTCCGGCGGGAATTGTTGAATATAGATGTTGCATTGACCATACTGCGCTATGTTATTTTGCGCGGGATGTAGAAATAACATGATGCTTTACGACGTTCATGCTGGAGCATTTGAGAAGTCGTTGTTTGCAAGTGTTATGAATGTGGCTACAGTATAAGCTCTTCGTTGTTTCCTCGCTTGTCGCGCGCAATGCATTTGGATGAAACAACAGGTTTAAATTTATGGTCTGATTCGATTTGATTACATTCAAGTGATCAAACAGTCGAACAAGTCATCGAGTCCAGCCAGGGTCTCCGTCTAGGGCTAAGTTCGATCCTGGTCAGCCAATGCCTTTAATCCGACACCTCCAACCTACATTTTACTCGATAACATCCAAGCAATCCTTGCGACCGGCCCCAGGACATTCCTCGCACCCCACGCTCGAACTCATCCTCAGCAGGTGATGCTCGGCCCCAAGGTACGAGGACCCATCCCAATCCAGTCGAGTCGAGCGCGGGCCCCGGGATATGCTCCCACCCAATGCGAGAGCTGCGTATGCGACGAGCTCTGCCCCAGAATGGAGAGATTAATGTCCCATTCCGCGCGCTGTAGAGGGTTTGAAGGGAATCCGGGACCGGTCTGCAACCTGAAGGTTAGTGCTGGTTAGATTGCCAAAGACGAGCGACTCACTTAGGGTGAGGTGCCGCGAAGATGGGTGACAATCATACTAGGCGTAGGCGCGGCGTGGTGGTGGAGGGAAGACCAGGTGAGAGTCAGAGTGGTGAGAGCGGGTGAGAGCAGACGAGAGTGGACGGGAGTAGGCAAGGCGGGTGGTGGTTTGAACCGGCCTTGACGCTCCCCGAGGCCTTTCTTATACCCTTTCAAGCTGGCCCGTGCGCCCGCTCCTCAACAATGACGCACAACCCCCCTATCCCCTGTGTGCCGTCGGAGACCCAAAATGTATACAATTTGCGCCCCTATCAGTGCTGAGCCGCTGACAAACACCTCTTGGCGGTGTATACATCGCCAACAGCATGCGTAGTTTTGACCGTTGTGGTGGTCGCTTGAGGGTAACGAGCGGCGGAGACCCCGGGTAGTATTTGCGTGTGCTTGTGCGTGCTTGGTCGAGGATGAGCGGACGTGCTTGGACGCATACAGTCTGCTTGTCTCAGAGGGCGTATTTTTAGTATTGTTCTTATGTCATGCGCTCGGCGGTCTCGGCAGACCCGCTTTTCGGCAAGTCTGGTTTGTGGGTTGGAGCAAGCGTACCTTGTAAGTGCTAGTGGGTAGAGTATAGTCAGCTGGGCATCGCAGGACGCCATCACCGCAATTGGCCCAGAAACACCACCTCAAAGCACCCAGAAAGCGCCTGGGTGACCTCCAGTCAACCATAAGAGATGCTCGAATCACCTGCCTCGTTCAGCTGCAGGTGGACTTTGTCAAGCAACAACCATACATGAAAAGAGCCTAATACAACACTCACCCGAAGAATCCACGAGTATATCGAACCAACAACGTTCAACTCGTTGGACCAATTTAAGACGCTCGAGATCGTTTGGGAAATATGGTCTAAAGTTTAAAAGCAAAATGAAACTACGGCATATGGCACACCACTGGCATGACCTGGCTGTTGGTTGACACTGACCCAACACGAAGCAGGTGGGTTTAATTTGTGAGATATTTAGTACATAGCAATCAACAAAACCACACGACCTGAAAACGTTCAAGAGAAGGACCAAACAGAGCTATCCATAGTTAATGTCTCTCGGGAATATTGGCCGAGCTGGAGTCAATTTTTTTGTAATAGGGGTACATATTATATTAGACGATGTCGGACATACATGAGTTGAGTTATGAATGTACCCGAGTGGCGGGAACAAAACACCCCTGCACGGGTGAAACGTGTCCTCATTTCTGGGGGGGGGTGACCTTGGAGCAAGGCGATTACACGCGCTTAGGTATCCTGTGGTACTCATAAAGTCATTGTGGGTCCGTACGATGTTTATATACAATTCTGCGCCGGCAGTTTGAGGGGAAAAGCACCAAGATGTGCCTGGCCAATCATATTTCAGCCCCTTGTTTATTTGGACAGATGCGGTCACGTGACTCTACGTTCCTCTCCGTCCCCGGCTTCAGATTGTTCATGCATTTTCATCCATTCCGGTTCACCTTTTAAGTCGCCAACGAGACTTCCATCATTCATGCTCGCGCTATGTTCATCTACTCTAGATCTGCGCTATCGTGACCTGCAAAGTTAAAATAGATGATTGCTGGACCTTTTCCGGATGCGTCGGTTGGCCCTCCAGCATTTGGTCCTGCTGGTCTACAACGGACTTTACAGCTAGTTCCCGCGGAGATCCGACCTTTGGCTAGTCCTGTTGTACCTTCAACTCCTCGGATCATGCGGCGCTATACAACCTTGCTTGACTTGAGGGTGGGCGGAAGCAAAGCTTGGACATGAGCTAAGGGATTGGCTGGGCTTGTTCATTCAATCTAATGAGCTGAGGTGTCGATGAATGGGCCGCCTATTGGCCATGGCATTGGGATTGCTTGTTTATTATTATCTTCCTCCGTCCAGCCGAACAGTATAAGACAACCTGCAGGGGAATCGAGCCGTCTCATCCCACCACCACCCCTCATCCTCTCATACTCCAATCTCACGATGTCTGCCCGTGTAAACAAGCGTGTTATCTCTTCTGCTGGCTCTGCTGGCAAAAAGGTGTGTTGCTTGTCCTAGGTTTCTGCTTGATTATGACTAACCAACCCCACAGGACGAGGCATCCGTTCTTCGTGCGGTGCCCATGTCTACGACTTGGGTCCTGTTTATCACCAGGGAGGAAACCCGTCGTGCTGTTAGGGAGTGGTTGGCTGCGAACTGCTCGGCCCACAAACTAGACTCGGTTATGCCGCTCAAGGCAAAGCACAGTTACGCGATGATGGGGTCTACTGTACGTCGCATTTCGCCCCACGCACCGAGAAGGTTTCAGCTAATCTCTTCCTCAGCGTGCTCCTTTGGATACCGGACTTACGAAGCCAAAATTTCAAGCCGGAGGGGCGAATATCCTCTGGTCACTGGCCGACACCTATGACCCCCTTTCCACCGGCTCTTTCTCCCCCATTCCTGGAAGCTCAGTGTTCTCCGAACTCGAGTCCGACTCCGGCTCCTGCTTCTCCCCAGCTATGCTCAGCGAGATGCCTTGTACCCCTGTTGTAACTATTCCCCTGTCCGATGGCGAGGGTCGAGCCGATAATATCACGAGACGTCTGGACTACCGTGGCGCTCACGAGGAGGATGCAGCGGAGGCTCTAAGGCTAGAGCAACTACTAGAAACGCAGAGACGCGATTCGAACACGCAGAGGGTGAGTTGGCAGCAACGTGCCCAGCTTTCTTCATGCTCTGACCTTGACACGCTGTAGCCTGACAGGTCTGGCTGGTGGATCTCGACGATTGACTCGCCGCCAGAGTCGAGCGGGGCTACCACACCCACAAGTGATCGGGCGTTTAATCAACCTCTGACGATGGATATGTGTGTGCTTAATGAGCTGGTCGGGGTGGACGAGCATGGGTGGTGACAGGTGGTCTAGGGGCGCGAAGAGAGTGCGAGTAGTATAGGGGCCTAGTAGCAACTGCCATGTACGCTGGAGTAGGTTAATAAATTATTTTATCCAACTCGCGGCGGATCACTTTAAGAGAATTGTACTGCTTCACTATGAAGGGCTTACACCAGGCTGAATATAAGATGCCCTTGTATGTATGCGCGTCTATATGAGAGAGTGAGGAAATATGGAACTTGAAGACAAGAACTTGTGTTGGGAAAGTTATAATTACCGTGCTCACACGGGTGACTTGCTATTGTTTTCATCCATTTGGTGGCAGTCACCGGGTCACCCGCGTGACCTCGTCTTTTTTGCTATACATATTTAACGAGCTAAAATGACATAAAGCCAAACCGCTCATTGGCATGGACCGGGCATGAGTGAAAGGGGGAAGCGAAAACCAATAACCGCCGACGAATACGGAGGAAGCATTGTCCTTGCGCTATGCCCCACATACATCCACCAAAGCTGATTCCCTTCTAGCGCCCCTGAATAATCTGCGAAGTCGTTCAAAAGGTTCGGACGAAAGTCACAGATCCAAGATTTATCGTTGGAGTCGGGATCAGTCTCGGAGAATTTCAAGGAAACA
>WSTG01001396.1:0-10103 GCA_019616325.1 Ceratobasidium sp. 394 | reverse complement strand
GTGGTGTGGACCCAGCGCCAGTTGGCGTCGAGCACGACCTTGCCGGGCTGGTTAACGCAGCCACCCGACTTGGTGCACTTTTGCCATGGGAGCGAAGGGTGGACTTCAGCGGTCTGGGTGCCGACCTGCTGGGCGCGAACGAGAGCGAGGTAGAGAGAGGCGAGTGCGAGTGCGCAGTACATTGTAGACGGTTTTCGAGTGTTAGACCGATGGAGTTTGCGAGCAGCATGCCTAGGTTTTTATACCAGTTTCATTCGGTAAAAGCGCGGCGCCGGCCGCCGTAGACAACGAGGCCATCACAGCTAGGTGCTCATGTGCGCCAGCCTGGACGGCGAGCCAAGAGAAAAAATTGATAGATATGCGTCGGGCCAAGAGCAGGTCGACTGAGCTACAACAAGTGCAGAATAATTGCTTGAGCGCTTGGCAAGTGCATGGCACCGAAGACAATCCGACTATAGCTCGCAAATGTCCGGCTCCAATTCAAGCTGGCCAAGGCCAAGCCTATGGATGCTTCGCATTAATAAACTCTCTTGGTTTATCCGAGTCAGTTCGAGTGTCAGCTGAGGCTAGCGAACTCCCGAGCGCGGTTCGTTTGGTCAGGGGAAGGGCGTACTTGACAAATGGGGATTTGACATAAGCGCGTGCCTTCCGCGTGACGGCGCGAGTACCACCAAAGTAAAGGCAATCAAGTGGGTGATGCCGGAGCTCACGAGAATCAGACTCGACTGAGTGTTGCCGAAAGACGGGTCCGCACGACAACGGATCCGTAGTCGGCCGGGGAAATGTTATCGCATTCCAGCGCGCATGTACCGACCATCATGCATGCAGTACCCAAGCCCTTTTTCATGCCCGAGCAGCTTGGCAAGAGTATTGCCCTCGTGCGCAGAAATTGGGCGCCCTGCGGCAGGGGAAATAGGACGATGTATACGAGGGTATTTTGGGCTTGATGCCCCATCAGCTTACCGTCGTCTCCCTCGCAACAAATAGATTGAGGACATTGATACGAAATGAACTAGGGCCTACCACGGCTGTTTAACGTACACAGGTTAATCTCCATCTCATCAGCGCTGCCAGGGGTGCGCATATAGGGACAAATTTACGAGTATCTCTGCTTGCAATTCAGGGTGGGTTTAATTTGTCGCCTTCCAAGCCGGCAAATTACTTGGCTGAGGTTCCTTGGATGGGTCACGCCCATGTTTGTAGTTGTTTATCACTCACTCCAGTTATAGATTTGGACGAATCTTTGACTGAGCTAAGTACAAATAAAATACCACAACACGCAGGATACACGATACAAGGGAACAAATGAATAGCCACACAAAATGCCAAACAGAACCCGTTAACGACGTAAGAAAGAAGTGAAAACATAGATATGTACTAGAAATAATGAACAAGTTAAAGCGAGATGAAAGCATAGGGAGATAGGGAAACATAGAGCGTTGGCGGTACGATGCACTATCAGAGCCAGCAGAGTTTATCTAGAGGAAAGCATAGAGGGGAAATTAAAATCACGCAGAGGGCGACGAGGTAGGTGGGTTCTGCTCGGTAAGAGGCGCCAGCGCCGACCCCAAGCCCGTGTTCACCCCAGGCAACGCCGTCGGACCAAACGAAAACGACGGGCCACGCGGTGGAAAGCCAGGCGTGGACACGCTCCGCCTCGCTGCATTGACGTCGGACCCGACTCCCATTCGCCCTGCCATGGCCGACAACCGCTCCTCCATCTCGGGCGGTATCTTTGGCGCAGGCAAGTTCGGTCGTAGCAATGCGCTGAGCGTGGTGCTAGCGAGCGAGGGGTTGCTGGCTGGAGGAAGCACGATTGAGGAGCGTGCCGAGGTGTTGGTCGCGGCAGGAGTGGAGACTGGTGTTGCGCGTGGAGGTGGGCGTGGGCGTGGCGCGCAGCCGGTGCGGCGTGGGAGAGGCTTGACTGGAGGTCGAGGGGAGGTCGTGCCTTGGCCAGACGACGAGGGGGAAGGTGTGCTGTTTCGAGAGCCGCCAGACATTGGGGGCGAGGAAGGAAATGCTGTGGATGTGGTCGCCGGGGCAGCAAGGTTGGTTGAAATTGGCGGGCCAAGCGCAGCAGACTGAAGGGTGGTGGTCGACGTTGGCGGGGTCGAGCCCATCTCGAGCGTTAGGCCACGCTCGTTGGATGTAACAAACTGAGACGGCTGGACAGGGGCTGGTGTTGCCGGAGGCAAGAATTGCTGTTGGGGCTGCGCAGGTGCAGGAGCGGCAAAGTTAAAGTTGAACCCAGTCGTTTGTTGAGGCTGCGCGGGTTGAGCAGGCGCGGATGGGGATGTTCGTCGAGTCGGCAAAGACTTGACGGGGCGAGAGGCGGTGGAACTATTTGTTGGACTCGAGTTTCCGTTTGCAATGACGGGTTCTGGGAACCCCGTCGCGCCGTCGGAAGAGCCAAACGTGACGGTAGACGGGCCACGATCCGAGCCCGAGTCTAGCGTCGTAACCGACCTGGCAAGAGACGGCACCCTCAGGCCAGGCGGGGCATTCACTTCGTCGTCGGTGTCCGACAAGTCGCTATCGTCGGAACCAAACGAGGGGACAGTATCAATAGGGCCAAACCCAAACTTGGTTGGGCTGGGAGGGAGGGGAGGCACGTGCGCGTCATTCTTGGTCGCAGCCGCCGACGCCAGGCACCACGAACGAATGTTGAAGCTAGTGTCCAAAGGCGTAGTGGCAACACGCCGCTCAAGATCGAGTTCGTCATCCGAGTCGTCCGACGATTGGTCAGAGTGGACAGAAGCGATGTGTGAGCTCGACGCGCGTGCGTTCATGTCTTCCTTGAGTTCGCCTCGGCGGCGATTTTGGAACTGTAAACAGAGTGAACAGGGTACAACATGAAATAGACGATCATCACATACCCAAATCGTAATCTGGCGGTAGGTCATGCCGGTCATATCAACAAGATAAGTCTTTTCGGGCTTGGTGAGCACCTTGCCGCGCTCATGCAGCGCCTCGAAAATGGGCAGGTATTTCTGTTGGGAGTGTGCGTTAGCGATGGCGCGTAGCAGAAGAAAGGCCAGAACTAACCGTATCCAACGGGGGGATATCTTCGCCGGGTCGTGCCGGTGCATTGTCGTCCTCTTCGGCAGCGTCGTCCATCTCTTCATCTTCTTCCTCGTCGTCCGAAACAGATTCTATCGAAAACAAGGTGTCATGAACATGTAAAACCTAACACGAATGAAAACACGTACCTTCATCAGAATCAGACGAGTCACCAGACTCGGATGCCGAACCAGTGTTCAGTTCAAGGGTGGCGATTTCTTGTTGCAAGGCCGACATCCGAGCATCGATTGACTGGCAGTGGAGGGCGTCGAGAGCAGATCGAATAAAAGACGAAACAGCCAACGGGTCGGACGAGACGCTGAGGGTGCTAAGCTCTTCCAACAGCCGTCGCTGCGTTTGTTCGATAAACGATCGCTCCCCGGTAATCCCCTGCTCAAAGAGAGCGTTTAGCTCTTGCGAGACAGCCGCAGACAATCCTAGCGCAGAGATTGAAGAGGCAACATTGGGGAGGTTGGGTGGTGCAGAGTGTGTTGGGCGCGGGTCAAACACCGGTCGGCGGAGGTGGGGCGGGGGCAGTTGGTCTTGAAGCAGTGATGCATATTTCTGCACGGTCGTATGAACGGAGTGGATCAGCGAGTTGTTCATGTCTGGCTCGGGCGACAGACGGAAGGCAAGTCGGGGAGCAAGACGAGGTTGAAGTGATGAAGGGACCGAAGTTGAAAGTCGTTCAAGTGTTGAACATGGACAATAGAAAGTTTGGTAGCAATGACAACAAGCCCCCACAAGCCATTACAGTTACAACATGTAATGGGAGGGCGGGCCAGGTTTGCATCGAGCATCTTGGGGGAGACTGTCGTCGTGAGAGGCGTTGAACGCGTTCCGGAGAGCGGCTCTGGGACTGTATATATTATTTAGCAGCAGTACGGTGTCCACACTTCGAGACGGGGCTCGTTTGCAGCTGTGGGCATGTTTGGGCCTGTAGGGTAATAGTGTAACAATAGCGGGTCGCCCTTTGTTCTTTTTGATCTAAGTCAGCGGTTCAACTTCGAGTCTACCAACCACACCCCGACACTACCACCCGCCCACCATGAACGCTTGTCTTGGGGAAGCGGAACTCATCCAGCAACTACAGTCGCTCGAAGCTCAATTGCTGAAAGCTATCAGCGCGGGCAACGATGCCTGTAGCTCTTTTTCAACACACCTCCAGGCCGTTCTCGGACATGCGCACCATGCTATTCAGTCCGGGCAAATGTTCCACCAGCTGCCCCAGGTCTTCGCCGCCACGATGAGGTCACTCAGCACCATTCGGGGATACGTCCTTCAGACTCAGCAGTATCCGATGGTTGACGACATCGCCGGCAAGGTTCAAGATATTATGTCCCGCGCGGGATATCAACGACGGCGCAAGCGCTCTACCAAGTCTCGCAAGTCCAAGGCAGGCAAGTCCGGACGAGTCCGCCAGTCGGGGAAGAAGTCGAAACGCGGTCGTAAATCCCCCGTTGGTAACCCCAAGCGCCGAGTTCGCGTCGAGGGCGAGGCATCGACTAGTCACGGCCCACAATCCAAGCGCAAACCCACGTTCGATAGCAATGGCAAGAAATGCCGGACTGTTACCGCCCCTCCGACGGATTCGATGAAGTTTGGTTAGTCTCTTTCATCCTCTTTTATACACAGCGAGCTGACTTCGAGCTACAATTCTTTAGGCCCCTGTCGCGACTTCTTCCTCTCACACCTCGGTGACCCATACCCTACCACTGTACAAAAGCACCAGATCCTCAAGCAGTCGTCTCCCGATTTCACTCTTCGTTCCCTTAACCTCTGGTTTGTCAACATTCGCCGTCGCTCCAAATGGATGGACATCTTCAAGAAGCACGCTGGCTCGAAACGCGATGCTATGCGCGACCTCGTCGCTCGCGTCGAAGCTCAGGTCGCTGGTCGACCTGCCCCGAACCCTCTTCCGAGCGGTGCCGCTCCGCCCGGCTTCAAAGTCAATCAAGAAATCGTGGACGAAGTGATGGCGATGCGCGCAGTAGTCGATATGGTATCGCGCGAGGTGTATGGCGAGGGCTGGGATCAGATCTTGCAGATCAAGCCGTGGACCGAGGAGGAAGTGCGAGCGCACGAAGAGCGGAAGAAGACGGCGAGGCGAGAAGCACGAGCCGCAAAGGCCGACGGGGAGAAACGACGCAAGGGACGAGAGGAGCAGCGAGACCAGCGACGGCAAGACAGGGAGACGAGGAAGCGGGTGGAGCAAGAGGCCGTGGAGGGGATTCGAGCCGCGCGAGAGCTGCACGCAAAGTTGATGGCGGCTAATAAACGAAAACGCGACGAGGATGAGGAGAGCGCGGACGGCCCCTCGAAGCGAGCAAAGAAAGGCGGCGAAGTGGAGGTGGACGAGAATGGGTAAGTGCTGACCTATATGGTTGAAATTATTTCTCTAAAAGGCTTTCTCTGCAGTCAACCGAAGAAGACGAAAGTCCGAGTGCCAAAGTTCGACGAGCAGGGAAATCCTTTGACGAGGGAGCAGCGCAAGGCTCTGAAGAAGGCGATGCTTGCTGCTCAAGCACAAGTCAATCCGTTGAAGCGCAAGTCGCCCGAGCTGGCTGAGCCGAACAGCGCGCATTCCATCGAGGCGCATGCCTTTGACGATGTCTCACCGAGCAAGCGCCGTCGTCGCGATGCTGTCACATTCGACGGATTCCCCTCGTCCGAGGACGCCCCCGAGGGTGCTCCAATGCCCGACTTGAGCCAGCTTCTCTCGATGGAGTGGGCGTCGCCTTCTGCACCCTCTGCGCCTCTCCCTGTTAACAGCACCCCACCGCCGCCCGTGTCGAGTCCCGGCTATGGCGAGTTTGCTCACCCTTCCGATAACCAATCCGCGCCGATGCCTCCCCCTGTTCCGATGGATGCTGCGTCGAGCGTTGCTGGTGGTGAAGTCCCACGGCGGTTCTCGCAACAACTTGCTGCGTTTGCCCTTGAGAGCGGGATGTTTGATGGGGAGAACTACCAGTTGTTCGGCGAAGATACCTTCCCCGGTATCGCTGTTGATGTCCACACCGGCAACAACATGGGGTCCTTGATGCCACCCCCTCACCCTCCTGCGTCGATGAGCGTGTCGCCCGTCCAGAATGCCCCGCACACGCCCATTCCCGGCTTTGCCGCACCCATTCAGCCCCAAGGTTATGACTCGTTCGCACCTCCCCAAAACACTCATCCTCACGGACACACCCCGCCTTCTCCCTTTTCGAACTCGAGCACCGTCACTCCAAATCAAGGGAACGCGGACATGGACTCGGACATGTCCTGGCTCAACGCAGCGATTGCGCAGCTTCCGAGCGAACACGACGTACAGCATCAACAGATGCACGGGCAGTACCATCACGCCTCTGGCTCTCAAGAAGCAATGCAGCACGCTACTCAGCCTACCTACGGCCAGACGTACGTCTCGGAACCAGCCTCGTATGGACCAGGGTCGTTTGCACCAGCGTCTGACCGGAGAGCTCCTGTGTCGCATCAACGGACGCAGGTGTCATATCCTTCGCCCCCTCAAGCCCAGCCTCAGCGAAGCATGCCCCCTCCCCCGCCCCCATCTGCGTCTCCTGTCCAGTCTCGCCAATCGTTCCCTCACCCGAAAGGTCGTCCATCAGCGCCTCAGCCCAGCCTTTCCACCTCTCCTCAGCGACAACGCGCGCCTGGTGGTCTATGGCAGACGCCTTACTCTCAGCCTGCTCAACCGCAGCAGCAACACCAATACCAGCAGGCGCCACCGTCCTTCCCTTCGCCGACCGCATCCCGGCCTCCGTCTCGTTCGTTCCCAGCTCCACAGCCACATCCCGTAGGGCAACAGCAATATAACGACCCTGGCTACGAGCGACACAACGGATACGCCCAGCCAGAACCCTCGCCTTCCGAGCGAGGACACGAGCACGACTATCAGCAACATCCTCCCATCTACCCTCCCCAACCTCAATACGCGCCTTCGCCCTCGCCTGTCGCCGAGCCTACTCCAGACCCAGTCGCGATACTGAAACAGCACGAGCTGGCGTTTGCGCGTGCGCAGGAAGAGTTGCAGAACCGATTCAAACGTGAACAAGAGGAGCAGCTCGAGCGGTTCCTGCGTGCGCAGGACGAGCTGAAGAAGAGGTTGTTGAGTGAGGCTGGTCGTTTGTGAGATCGTGTACTTGTATCGGGTAGATTTATTTTGATTTATGTTCGTTGTATGTGTTACTATTTTTGTGTTTTATTCTTCTTCTTGGGTTCGCGTTGGTGCCTATGCAATCCCTGTACAACTCTTACTATGCTACTCCTCTTCTATGCTCTCATCTCTCTCATAATCCTCACTCCTCTATATGGGCTGTATATCAGGACAATCGAGATTGTGGATTTGTTAAAAACCTTTGTTGCTTGATGAACAAATTTCAATTTGGTTGCATTTTGCCTGTTAGCGGGTCTGCCCTTGTGGGATTCTCTTGACCTCGGACACTGCAGCAATCCCAGCTATCCTATATTGGGCACCGCTTTCCTAGCTTTCCTCTGCAGTAAAAGGGGGCAGGAGCTGCCTATATGCGGCGTTCAACCACGATAGTCTTAGATGACAGAAGTCCCAGAATACCACCGCCTTGCTAGTCGTACAAAACAGAGCGATCTCTAACACACATCCGATCGGAACACCCTCAATTGTATCGAGTTTGGCGCTTTGGAGAGATCTCAAAGGTTGGAGGTCCATCGAACACTAGCATAGGACGAATAAGCAAACGTAGGTCTAAACATTAGTTCATCTAAAATACCGTACACCAAGACTGCTAATGATACATCAACCGAGAAACTGCCCACAGCCATAAAAATACATAAACCCAAGCACGAACTCATATACTCACACAGCCAAAGCAATAGCCTCCTTGACCTCGACCTGCTCAACCTCTAACGTCTTGGCCTCTAAATCACCCAACGACCGCTCCTCGCGATAAAACACACCAACCGCAACAATCCCCAACACGACATACGCAACTACAAACCAAAGCGCCGCAGACCGCCCGGTAAACCCAGGTCCAGCATTCGCACGCTCGTCGACAGACGCTTGAATAGACGTCGTAGCCGACGAACCGACTGCAGCGCCAAGTTGGAGTGCAGCATTGAAGACTGCGCCAACCGTGCCTGCGTACTCGGGTGGAGTGGTCCGGAAGAACGCAATGTTGGTGAGGACAAAGACGATGGCGGTTCCTGTTGTGCCGATGATAAAGGCGGGAAAGACGAAGGGCCAGTATGGTCGTGGAGGTGGGCAGAGAATGGGAGCATGAGGCTGGATGCGAGTGAGAGGGTGAGACCGCCGAGGACGAGGAGCTTGGGGCGACCGAGCCTGGCGATGCGTCCGCCGTTGATCATAATAAAGCCACCGACGATTCCAGGAGGAAGGCTAATGGGAATGTCAGTATAAGGGTAATGGCACTGGGAGGAGTGTACGCACAATTTGACACCGGTGATAATACTAGACTAGTGTAAGACGTCTTGCCAGTATGGAGAAAGGACGAGACAGATCTGGGTCCATCAAAAGTACGGCATAAGAGCCACTGCGAATAGGACGGCAAAGTTGGGATGGAACCACAACTTGGGGGGACTGCCAAGAATCACGATTAGAACCTATAAAGCTAGCAAGGGGACAACACTTACAGAGCTGCGTTCTTCTCGTCAATACGAGTCTCCCAAACGAAGAATGCAACAACGAGCGCAACCGATACAAATAGCGGTACAAGCACGCCAGCAGACGCTCAAGGAGAGACGGAATCGGTGGTCAAGGAGTAGACGAATAGAATGATGGCAGCTGTCAGGGTAGACACGCCGACAAAGTCGAGTTGAGAAACTTTGGTGTCGTTATGACGAGGTTTCGTGGGGATAAGATAAATGCAAGCCGCGGCAATTGGAAGCGCGATCATGGCGATCAACCAAAAGATCCATCGCCAAGACGAGTATTGGACAAATATAACGCCGACCATCGTGCCAAGAACTGCAACCTTTCATCGTAAGCATCGTTTCAGACAACACGGGTAGGAAATTTACCATTGCCAATGACTGCAGTTGCACCAAAGAGACCAATCGCGCGAGCTTGTTCAGCAGGTTCGGGGAACATTTGGACGAGCAAGCTGAGCGCAGACGGGATCGTCAGGGAAGCTCCAATGCCTTGAAGAGCTCGAAGGACAATCAAGACGATACGGTCATTGACAAACCGCCTCCAAGAGAGACAGCCCCAAAGAATGTTGTACCAACGATAAACGCAGGTTTTGGACTGTAAATATCTGAAACACGGCCGCTCTAAAAATACCAATTAATATCAACCAGGCATCCGAATGGAATTAAACTCACAATCAACAAGAAAGACGCAAAGGTAGCCTGGTGCGCCGCAAGTAGCCACACAGAATTGCTCTCGGTGAGATGGACATTGTGGATAATCGCAGAAAAAGCAGGCAAGACCGCAGAGTCGTTCAACGTATCGAGGAACTAGCCCAAACAGAAAAACGCGAGTAGCAGATACTTGCGCAAAGGGGCAGCTGAAGCTAAAGGTTAGGGTTCGACAGTCTTTTTCTCGATTGGTGCCTCGCCAACGAGCGTCGGCGCAGGAGAGAGCTCGACAGAGGTAGGAGCAGAGACCAGTGCAAGTCGAGGGGGATGCTGGTGATGTCACTACCGACGCCCGGTGCGGCCATGTTTTATAGGATGGCAATTTCGTGGAGGGTTGACTGTGCTCGTTGTTGCTTGCCAGGCTGCTGAGGAGAGAGGTGAATGGATTACCAACAGTCGGGCGATGACCGGGCTTATGTAATCGGTCGTTAATCAAGCTATCGGCGACCTCCACGCTGCCCGATATCCCCCACTCACAAACTCGTCAAATTGGTTTATAATCGCATTGGTTCGAGCTCATGGTAAGCTAAACCTGCTATCACAACACCCAGCTCACAAGTCTGACACCGAATACCGCGAAGCAAGCCAACGACTATACGATTGGACAGCCCAGGTCAAGTAGCGACAGGAAAAGCAATACAACTATATACTATGGCACAATAAGAGAGAAAGAATAAGTCGAAGACACG
>WSTG01001395.1:0-10104 GCA_019616325.1 Ceratobasidium sp. 394 | reverse complement strand
CAGGGGAAGAGGATGACACGGTCGGTGGCTCAAGTTGAAGTGTACTTTTACACACATCGTTATTGGACGGTAATGACATCGAATAGAATTTGGACACGCCCCAATTTCAACAGCAGACCCTGAATTTCGTGGAATGCCCGGCGCGGGGTGCCTTACCATAGGACCCCGGCCAATCCTGATAGAGGTCCGGTAATGAAAATCCAATTTTCGGGCGGTTGTCCCCCGGTCGCTTTGCCCCAACTTTTTCCCCGGCCCGGGTAAAGTCGGAAATTTCTGGCGGTTTCACCCGGGAAATTTCCCGACCGCAGTACATATGTAAATAATTGCTTTTTGCCCATCGCTTCATATATGAACCATCAAAACCAGCCTTGAGCTAATGCTTTGGTACTAAAAAATACTTCTACACACAACAGAAGCTCGAGTACATAGCTAAGATTATTTACGGCGGAACAACTCCTTCGACATCACGGCCGCCGCTGCAAACGCCTCCTACTCCTTGGACAACGTCTTGCAGATGTTATTTAATGCATCGGTACGCGTAGCCTCCCTGCGGAATACAGGCTTGGCCAAAGTTGGCCACGTAACAACCGTTCACACCGCAGGTGAGCGAACCGATGGGCATGGTGCTGGGCCATTGACTTGACCATCTACCAGTTGAAAACTCCTCACCGACCCAACCCTCTGCCAGCCGCAGTTTGTCTTCTACAAGCACTATTGCATACAACCCTGTGCGCATCGGAGCAACTCCTGTTTCGCCTACTTGTGCAACAATCTAGGCGCACTATATATGCGCCTTCTGGAGTTTTGTGCTCTGGCTAGTCATTGCCTAACACCAAGTTCAGTACCATGGTAGAGTCTTATCGACAGTGTTCTTACCGTTACAGCTCGTTTATGCGCTGCATCGGCCGCATTTGCGGAGTTCCCAGTCGACTGGACAACGCTGACTTTGCCTTGATGGTGAAGTCGCCTTACTATTCTCGTTCCCACTCCAATCCTCTCCTCGATCGCTTTAAAGCCTCATGTGTCTTCTTGATGACTCCCTGGCGAGCGGAATGCACATTCCCCACAGTTTTTGTGTCATCGTTGTTCCAATGATGTTACATGTAATACCCCTTCATTCTTCCTCCTTTTCGAATCGCTGTCTTGTGCAAGGTGTTGTGGCGTGTGATTGGCAGTGCCCCGACTCACTCCGCATAACTAATATTGTTCCGTGGGTACAATTTACAGGGCCACGCCATAATAGAAGTGTGTATAGCTCAAAGCGGCTTGGGAAAATTTATTCCCTTGATGTTCTCTTCCCCGAGTTCTCTTCCGAATGCTCTTACGTTTGCCTTTGGACAAACAATTCAAACACGATTGTTCTTCATATTCGGTACCCATACAGGTCCTATATATGGCGATAAAATGCCCCGGCTGGGACCGGACCTTGCCGTGTGTCAGGACATTTGTCCCGACAAATTACCCGACCTCCCGCAACTCCAACGGCCATTTCCCCCGGGGATTACCTGAGCTTTCCGCGCTGACGCGCGGAAATTTCCCCGGCGAAAACCGGACATATATCACTATTGGCCGGGGTCCTCTTACCATCCACGCCATGCATTCACCTGGGGAACTGAGCTTGGAACCGGCGCCCCGTCGACACCTGGTCGTGGATTTCGAGCCTGTGAGCCAACGTGAACAGATCCTGCGCTCACAGCCCCCATACATGCCGTCAACGACATCACGATCGACCCGTCCCATCCTCGGTGATGATGCGTTCTTTGTCACCGAACAAGCCGAGCAGGTCATGCTTCTGGGTCTCGAGACTGCCAGGTCTGCATAGGACTGCACCGCCGCACTCCCTATAAATAGATTTCACATTTCGCCAAGTTCTAGCACCACCACCCCCACCTGCCTCCCCACTGCTACTCTCGATCCTTCGGGCCAAAGCATGGTTATCTCCGCTCTGCTCTGCGTCGTGTTTCTGGGGCTTAGTTCGGCTAACGCTGCACCCAGTCCGGATGCTTCGAAGGCTAAATGCACAACAATCCGTTCAGGCCCCTTGTCCACGAACGAGTTTGCAGACGCGTCGAAAAACAGTGGGTACCAATGGCGTTTGCCGCTAGGACGTGCCGTTAAACAACAAGTCTGTAGCCGTCATAAAGCCTTACTTTTTCAATGGACATGGCGAGGTCGCATATAGCTCCAACTCACAGAACCCCCAAATCAATGCCGAGTTCCAGGTATATTAATAACATTTTCTCTTACAAGTCATGTTTTGCTGTATCGTAATGCTGATGCATACCCCCGCACTAGACGTGCACTCCCAACTATGCTCAGGAGCCTAACGTTTCTCAAGATGATGTGCTGTATGGTCGATTCCTCCTTTCGGGCACTAATAACTGTCTCGCGGTAACTGTGAGTCAGACTGGAGCTCGCTCTATAATCCCAATGGCTAAGTTTACCCTGTAGAACCCTTCGGGTAATCCGCCATACTACGTCGGCTCCAAGCCATGCCCAACTGCACAAGAAATGACGACCAAAAAATCAATTCCCTTCAACTTTGTTTGGGACGGCACTGGGGGAGAGATCGACATGCGCTGGTCGGGAGGCACTATCCCGTCCAAGAAGATTTACCAAGGTCCCAACCCACCCGCTAAATACTGCTATGGGCAATACTTTGTGAATGCGACGAACCTACAGTCCGGATACAACTTCCCCTACCTTGGTGAACCCAACACTCGTGCGGGTGGTAGTGAGTACCACAGAGTCCACCTATATTGTATGTATAGGGGGCCGAACGGGAAGGGGACTGGGTACAACAGTTTCACGCTCCCACACTTCGGATGAATAACCGTTGGTTATCGGCGACTCGGTTGGTCCGTGAAAATTTGGACAGCCCTGCGTCCAGATTCGGTGTTGAGAGTTCGCTTATTGAATGCCCTTTTTCACGGTTGATCTGTTGTCGCGGACTCACGTATATATAACAGTGTTTCTCTTTTCCTGTCTCGTTTACTGCTTGGACATCGCATTGTACTGTCTGTGCTCCACTCATAAGGACAATATTATTTCTTGCAACCACTTGAAATTCATTGTCGTGACCTGGTGGTCCTTGAGCGCTTTTTGTGTTTGGTGATAGGCCGAAGTTATTTGATGCTGGACCAATTTGGTGCTTAGCCTGGACATATCAGCAACCCCTTTTACCCCGATTTTGATCATACATTGCGCATATAGTGACCGGAATACAAAACTGCTAGCTAACAACCGACATGTAGTGTGCTATCATGTGCTCCCAACCAACTATTTTCGCTTTCGCGTCGGTTTGTCAGGGCTCGCCCCAACGTTTAAAGAGTTGTTCACTCTCTTGCAAAAGAGTCTAATCGGCTGGATACACGTCATAAATGCCTCTAACCATTTGGCTAGGAATGCTAGCCCTCCCCTGTCGTATTACGCGCTACTTCCCATCAGTTTGGCTATTCCAATCATCCATCCTACTGGTTCTGTCGTGTTGGTTTATTTTCGGGACAATAACCTAGATCTCATTGCAATCATACGGATAGGGATGTAGCATACAACTAGTCTCGATTACCAAACATTGTGCGGCAAGGCCACTTAGCAGTCGAGTCCGTATCCGATATTGAGCAGTCAAGCTCGGGATATATCCGTAACAGGGAAGCCCGTATATCTTTCAGGTCCATCCCATCCTCAGTCGTGTTGCATTGCTCCAGGCGTAGGTTTCGGGTACCGTGGTCGGCGATGAAAGCCTTCAAACCGCTAAGGTTGATCATGCATGCTAGCATGGTAACACAGGGCAGGCGAGAGAACGAGATTTGCGCAGGAATTAATGGATCTGCCTCGCCGATCTGAGCGTTCCCCATGTTCAAATGATGAATTATTAGGGTCTCGAGATAGGATATGGATTTTAACAGAGACTGCCACGTTGAGGATTCGCAAAGATTGACTTCCAAGTATAAAACAGATATTGAGGAGCGGGTGATAAAGGCTTGTAGCTGGTTCTGTGTCAGATCTAAGCAATGGACGCCAACACTGAGCTCGGCCGAAGCGACAGGCAGAGTAATCAGGGGCAGTAAAAAATGAAGGCCGCTTGAATAGTGATCAACCAACTTTAGGACCCTCAAGTTGCCAAGCAAGATAGGAGTAGGTTGGCTCTGGTCCCGTATATCACTTATCTCGAGAAGCCTCAGCTTGAGTATAGCCAAGCTTGGGTTTGCGGATAGCACGCTCATGAGCTGCGATATAGATATAGAAACACCATAGCCAGTGCAGTCAAGTCGCAGGTCGACAAGGCCACGATAGGCGACGCAGTCCCGGTCGAAATGGGCTCCATGCAGATGAAGCGTGTCAAGGGATGATAATAGCCCCTTCGCGTTCTCCGATCGGCTATTAAGGATTCCATTTTTGGTTATCCCATCTGGAGACAGAATCTGGTCGCCGCCCGGCCGAGATATCGCTAGGGACCTTGGTAAAGTTTGACTGCCACGGTCGAGCCACAGGTTTAGCACCCCGCCGACGAAGTTCCGAGAATAACTGTGCGATTCTATTTCAAGAGCGCGGACCTGTTGGATATAGGGTTTGAGAGCGTTGGTCGCTTTGCCCACCTCGTAGTCGGACGTAGGGCTGCTGCCAGGCGGCTCTGGCTCGTAAACGTGTATGTGGACCGGGGTGAATTTTGCGCGCGCAAGTAACAAGCTAGTCATACCAGATGGGGTGTCTGGACCTACGTCTATGTGAGTCCATAAGTCTGGTGTGTTCAGCGCGATCTCCCTCCAGTATGCGCAGACGCCAGCAATATCGCAGAAGTTGAAGCCGTCGTTGCGTGCGCAGTAGTTCCTCGGTTGTACGAATATGTCGGCAAGAACCTCGGGCGGGAGGGTATTAACCCGAGCAAGCGTCGCAGAGTTGTTTCTCATCGTGGCTAACGAGGTTTGCATGGCATACAGTGCATTTGACTCGGTGGCTAGCGAATCGAGTTCGGAATCAATCGTGACGAGTGCTTCTTCAATACTGGCGCGTTCCGGAGTCCGACGAGACGGCGAAATACAAACAGCGCGGAGGGCGACGCAGGCGGATAAATAAGACTGGATTGTGTCGGATAGTGATGCGCGTGCTGCCTTCCATCCTGCTAGGGTATATTTGACAGTTGTGTCTATCCCCACCGATGGGGGAATCCCGTTGGAGTCGGGCGGCGGACCAGGCATGTGATATGGCTGTGGTAAAGCTATTTCAATGTATAGTCCTTCGTCTCCGCGGTAGCATACCTGCGTTAGAGATGTCGCTTATCTAGTTCGGATATTGTAACTAAAGTTCCTGGTTTGTTGCTCGATAACAGGGCACCGCTGAGAATAGAGCACATGGGGTCACGTGCACGTTGTTTGTTTGTCAGGACTCGCGCATACAATCGTTAGCTGCGCTAACTTAGCGGGAAAGTCTTACCAGATTCATGACCTGGAGATAGAGAGCGGAAAAAACTTCATATTGGCAAATATTATACGTTGACTGGCATGATAAGTAGGTTATCATAACTGCAGCAAATTATTGACGAGAGCAACTAATACATTACATGATGGGCCCCTCAACACCTTTCAAAAACCCGATACAGGTCAGGTAGATTTGCGATTTGCGCAACGTCCTTCTCCAGTAATCGCTTTGGGGCCGCAAGGTACCGCTGAATAGCAGGAAAGAGTACGTGTTTGTTTTGCAACAAAAGTTCTGCTCTAGCTTGCGTTCGCTTTTCCTTTTCCTCGGGGTCAGCGTTCTCTGAAGAATGCATGTCCATGGGAGGAGCGGGAACATAGAACCGAGCAATCTCGCGAAAGACCGTAGCGAAGCAATTCTTTTCTGACTTCCAGTCGACCTAAGCACAGCGTTAGTTTGCTTGAGCTAGCTGACCGATTTGTGCTTACTGACTCTAGGGCCAAGATGCATCAGAAAATCTGGAAGTGAATCGATATTGGGGGTATAGCCAGGAAGTAACATGGGTAGCTGCTCTACGAGCCCTTCGCCGTTGATCAAAATGCAAAAGTACTCTTCCAGCATTTCACGTCGGCTGAGTAGTAGTCGGGTTATTTTCTGAGCCAGGTAAGAGATCTGTTAGAGCGTATGAGTTTCAGGTACTCACTTTGCTTATTTTATTTGGATCTAATCCTGCTTCGATAATGTCTGGATTTTCGGAAACAGCCAGGTGAACGAGGTCGCGCAAAGGTGGAGCAGGAGAAAGTTTTAGGAGGTCAAAGTTGCCGAATTGGCGCAATCCTAGCTGGTAAAATAATTCTTCCCTGTATGCAGCTCTAGTTCAGTTTGAATTTGTGCCAAGGGATTCAACTCACGCGACGGCCGAATGATTCACGAGGTACAACTTGAGCTCATGTTGAATAAGTGATCGAGTCGACTCGAAATCGACTATACCAACAAACTTTGAACCTCCAAAAATTTCGGTCAGACCTAAGTGTGACGTTAATATCAAGCTAAACAGCATATATGCGCTCTTGGACTGACGCGAATGTTTTTCCGCTTGCACCTCTTGCCGTAGCTCCAGGACGCTGGTTAGAAAACATTCGCTCTCGGGAATGTCCGCTAGTATTGGGGCAGGAGGTTCATCTCCACTTGCGTCCTTGTCGTTCATGACCATATTCGCGACCGAGTCTCGGAGAACTTCGTCTTCGTCCAGGCCTTCTTCTGGCGTTGAGCTGGGTTCGACTTGGGAGCTGGCAGGTGTGCTACCAGGAAGTTTTTCGGGAAATGGGCTACCTGGTAAACTGCCCTCGCCTCTAGGGGTGGTATCAGAGCTGGAACGATGCATCGTATGACTCGTTGGAGCTGGGGATGAGTTCCCGGATGATGCCGCAAACATAGTGTCGAGAGTACGGTCGCGAAGCGAAGTACGGACAAGATGTTGGGGAAGTGCCTTTTGAGACTGACGAGCAGGAGTCGACGGCACAGGGGCTATAGACGAGTGATAAGACATTGTCTAGCGTATCGGGTAATATACTCACTTCTAGGAGCGGGCTCTTCTTCAACTTCATCCTCTGAACCATCTCTCTGATTCGGTTTTGGCTTTGTCGCTGCCGCTGGGGTGTCCCTGAACTTTGTAAACCGACCCGAGGTGTCCGAATCGCCAACAGGCGTCAATGTTTGATATGTGAAGGTTCGCTGAGCACTTTGAGCCGCTAATTTTCCTTGTATCGCATCAGCAATCGCCTCCACGATAAGGTCTTCGTTCATAAAGTGAACCTGTCGAGTCCAGGATGAGTGGTTGGTGATATCAATATGGATACATCACACCTCGCGTTTGGTTGGGTGAACGTTCACGTCCACATGCTTTGGGTCAATCTCGAGACTGAAGTCAAAGAGAATCAAAATTGACAAAGCGAGACGAAAGCGTGAGGAAATACCTGAGATAGACAAACGGATGCGCTCCCTTTGGAAGGATAGCAGTGTAGACAGCTTCGATTCCCCGTTGGATCCGGCGGGATTCTACAAGTCGATCTACAATGCAATACGCTCTGAGGATGGCGCCGAACTACGGATTGTCGAACTTACGATTGATAAACAGTAATAGCGTCAGCTTCTTTCCCTGATATGAGGTATTCGTAAAAGTCGCCTCTGCGTTCCATTCCGTCTTATCCTTTCGTTTGGCAAGCGGCACGGCCTCGTCATCACTTTCACTCCAAACCTCTTCCTCCATCTCATCGTCCGCCTTTGGTCGCTTTCGCTTCCCGGTTGCAGTGCCAGACACACCAGAGGAGGATATGGTGGTTTCCAGTAAAGCATCGGCTACGGCTGCACCAAATAATAGTCGGATGAGGGATGTACGGCTCGCGCCCATCGGCGTCGATACGTCTGGAGCTGTGGAACCAGCCTGTGCGAACGACTGTTTGGTCAAGATCGCCGCAATTTGAACGAGGACTTACCTTGCGGCATACAAACGCTACCCCGGCCTGGTGAATCGCATATCGCGTAACGACCTCTGATAGTTTCGTATACTCTTCGTTCAAGTTGCGCAAGGACGATTTCCGTACTGGAGTGTTGTAGAATAAATCTTCTGCCTACTCCAACGTTAACCCCAGAAAGGCGTTTCCTTGTGATATATGACGTACAGTTATAACTGTTCCATCGTTTCCCGCACAGGCGACAGGCTCAGCCGGGGCGCCTTCTCTGGGAGCAAGCAGAACTCCGTCTTCGTACAACGCGCTTTAGGTCGGCGAGGTCAGTACCAAGGTAGATTCATCATTTTGAGCCACTCACCGCCATGCGCAAGCATCATCTCTTGTCTTGGTTACAACAGTTAAGTGCGAAACAAACGATATACTCGCAAGCGCTTCTCCACGGAATCCATATGTTGCGATCTCATTCAAATCAGAAAACTGTCGTAACTTTGAGGTGGTAAACCGTTCGCAAAGTATAGGAAGGTCGGATTTCTTCAGGCAGACCCGGGTCAGAGAATCACTAGGTTTGATATGGACCACTATGCTCACCCTAATCCCACACCCGTTGTCCTGGATTTGCAAAATCTTCATGCCACCTTCCTTGGCCGTGACTTTGATCGACGTCGCCCCAGCATCAAGCGCGTTTTCGATCAACTCTTTCAGTGCAGAAGAGGGTCTGTGGATAATCTACGGGGAAACGCCTGTAAGTGGACAGAGAAAGAAGCTCAGCTAGAGCAGAAAGGTGGAGACTTGTGTGGCTACTAACCTCTCCAGCCGCTATGCGGTTCACCAGCGTTTCATCTAATCGTTGGATCACTGGGATGGAATCCTTTCGTGTTGCTTTCTCGGCATATTCAGAGTCGACGCGTGACATTGAAAGAGTGGGCTAGATTGTGATATAAGAACTGAAGTTTGCGACTGTGGCAGACCAGCCACCGCCCCAGGAATTGATAAAAATCAGTTCCGGCAACGAGGGGAGGCCGTAAGCAATAGGTTCTGGAGGTAATTATTTGATTTTGGGATATTATTCGAGTGCGAAATTCTCAATGGGAGAGTGGCTGGATGATTCCCAGAAGACGCGACGCGGAGATCGAATCCACCCAAGCTCACGTGACTTGTCTTCAATGTTTGAAGCGCGTGGCGCTTAACCTCATGAGGTAGGTCTTGATGAATCTCAGGTAAATTGCTTTTGAAAGGTAGCTGAAACGGTGCAGGGTATGTTGTGGGGCCAACAGAGGTCACAAAATGTTGGGGTAAGAGTGATCAATTGGAATATTAAGTTGTTGAGTACCCCATGAAATGTAAGGGGAACTGCACGAGAGCACATTAAATTCACCCACTTTTAACATATTTGCCGCGCGAAACATTTATCATGTACCACATGTAGACGAGGAGGTGCGCTCGCAAGAGTAGGTTAACGAGTGTAATACAATCTAATCTTATCAGGCTCGACTTTCCGCTTCGGAATCAAATATTGATCCGGTCACGCGGCTCTCCTGGGTATCGACGAAACCACCCTCAAGACCGCCAAGTACGTCGCGCTCTGTTTATTTGCTATTTTGTCTGCGTGAGTGGGCTTGTAATCTGGAGAGATAATGCTGGTATTTCTGGGAAGGGAAGGGCGGGAAAAACGGAGTGTTGGAATGGGTGGATGAAGGTTATGTGGATGGATGGATTCTGGTCGAGTTTGAAGTGAGTAGGCAAACGTTTTGCTGATGTACATTCATGCCTGCAGCGACCGCTCCCTTCACCTCAAAAATGGGCCGCTACATTGAATACCAGGTGATTGGGCGAAAACTCCCGACCCCGCATGACGAGACTCCCAAGCTCTACCGGATGCGCATCTTTGCACCCAACGAGGTACGTTTGCCCGACTTCACATGAGACAATACGAGTGCTTATGCTATTCTCTGGGAATAGGTCGTTGCCAAGTCCCGATTCTGGTACTACCTTCGCCAGCTGAAGAAGGTCAAGAAGGCGACGGGAGAGATCGTGTCTGTGAACCCGGTTCGTTGGTGGTTAGGACGGAATCTGGCGAAGATGAGGACTAACCTCTCGTTTGTTAGATCTTGGAAAAGTCTCCTCTGAGGATTAAGAATTTCGGTATTTGGCTCCGCTACGACTCGCGCTCTGGCACCCACAACATGTACGTCCCCCTACCCCTACATCTAGCCGCCTA
>WSTG01001394.1:0-10106 GCA_019616325.1 Ceratobasidium sp. 394 | reverse complement strand
TCGTCGAGCTCGAGGCCACCTGCTTCGGGTTGTTCGTTGCGCATGGCTTCTTCGGCCTCGGCTTCAGCTTTCTCTTCGGCAACTACAATTGTATATTAATTATACTTGCACCAAAAGGCGGCGCTAGTCATGCTCACCACGCTGAGCCAGCTCTTCGGGCGTGAGTTTCGCGATCTTTCGAGCCTTGGCTCTCCTACTCCTGGCAAGTGCAGCTTGTAACTCGTCGTCGTCCACAAAGTTTGCGTCCAGGTTACGTTCTCGGCGGACAAACGTTGTCGGCTTTTCGTCAACGTCCATCCGAGTCGTTTCGACCTCGGGTTCGGCGGCTGACTCGGTTTGGGTGCGACGAGAAGCGCGCTTTTTCTTGGTCTGGTTATGTGTTATAAATTAGACAATTAAAAATAATCAAGCCGTGTTTGTCACGAACCTTGGGCTTTTTGAAGCCTACATCCCCCTCTTTAAGGTAATCAGAGATTTCGACGTTTTCTAGGAGATAAACGTGGTATGATAAGTCACTGCCTGGTGCGCAGACCGCATGAAACTCACTCGTGTAGTCCAACGACAGCAGCGAGCGATTGACAACCACGACATCATCGTCTTGAATATTCATTTTTGGTCCAGATTGTGCTACAGCTGCTCCAAGACGGAATCCTTGCTGAATATACAATGAGCCATAGACCCTATAGAAGAGTAATTCACGTACGGTTTGCTTGGGTCCATCGATATCCTCGTCGTACTTTGACAAGACTGCGCGCTTCATCCCCTGAGCGCCCGGAGCAAACTCGTCGTCGTCATAGCCAGTATAATCTCGGCGTTTAGTCTTGAGCTCATGTCGCTTCTCGTCTTTTTCGTCCTCGGCCATATCAATGTTGTGTAGCTCGTCCTCTGTGCCAACTTCATTAGCCTGTGTGTATACGAACTCGGGAAACCTACCCTCATTATCCAAAATGCGACTGTCTTTTAGAGTTAGAATCCGGTCCTCGCCCTCGTTGAGCTTATCCAAGTCGTGGCTGACCTTGAGTCCCGCGAGGTCACCTACCACTCACTATTAGCCCGGTTGGTAACAGTCAACTAAACGCACTTACTTTCGTCGTACGTCTGTTGTGCAATCTTATCCATGCCCTCAAGCTCAGCCTGCCTCTTCGCGGCAAGTTCCTTCTCCTTTTTCTTAGCACGCTTGATCCAGCTACGTGCGTCCATCGCCTCGTCTTCCGCATCGCCTAGCGTCGCACCAACGAGCCGCTTGTTGAGCTCAAGTTGGTTTCGGCTCCTGTAGACATGCAGAGATTCTTATGTCAGAAGCTGCGGCTTCATGGGCTGTTGTGGCAAAATAGCGTCTAGCAACTGGCACAACAGCAGGAAGAGAATGGAACTTACTTGGCAATCCGTTTGGCGACGTCACTAGAACGCAAAGCGATATAATCAGCTTAGGCAGTCGAGCTAGCCAGCTATACACACCTCTTCTTCCTCTCCTCCTCCTCGGCTTTCTTCCTTTTGGCATAGTTTTCCTCCGCCTCTTGGTCTTTCGAGTTCGAAGGCGCCTTGTCATCCGTCAACGGCTTCAAACCAAGAGAAATACGGATCTTGTTGGTCTCTTCAAGGCTGATTGATTCCTCCATTTTCTCGAAGAGCCTAAGGTGTAGATCTAGACTTTGGGCGAGTGGGAAACCAGGTCGCTGTCGTGGTGAGTGGTGGCTGGTGCACTAAGCGCGTACATCTACTAAGCATTTGTCACTCGACGGATGACTAATATAAATGCCCCCCACATTAGTCGTCCCACTCTCAAGCAGAACATCACCTACACAAAAAGTCCATACAGTGTCTAGTTTTCCGCACAGCCACTGCTGTTAACGGTGCGCCTCAAATTCTCCCCCTCCCCCGTAATTGTCGCAAATTAGACGCAAGGTCCTAAGCTAACTTTGTCGCCACTACATGCCCGTCCTATTTCGTAGTGTCGTACTTCAGGTACAGAGACATAAACCCTCCAATAACGCTGGATCAGGTGATGGAAAGCATATGTCAATTACCTCGTGCGACGGCCCACACACGCACTCGGTGACAACGAGATCGTTCATGACTAATTGAACGACGCATCCTCGATATTCCTCATGACCGACATAAAGGTGAAGTACAAGTACGTGTTTAGGCGTGATTTATTACTGTGTGATGATCTGTAGTTAATAGATGTACGGAAAAATCTTCCAAGGCACCATTTCTTGGTACTTCTTCCAGTCCTTTCCGTACCTAGAGTCAAAATCTGTTCAACATCACGCCAGACACACGCATAAGGTCAACTCACTTCTTCTCACAGGCATGTGAGTCGCGCATTTGACGATGGACCAAGAGGACCAAGAAATACGTGCAATAGAAATATGTGAAAGGCGTGTTGAAACCGGTCGGTAGCGAGTACGCAACTGCCATGATGAGATCACCACTAGCCGTAGCCTATTTCAATAAAAAGAATATTACGAGTACTAGAGCAACACTTACAGGTAGTTGGGATGTTGGCATATTCCCCACCAGCCGCTGGTGAGCAATCTTGTTCCGCGCTTGGTTTGGAGCGAGGTCAAGTCTAGAATGCGCATACACCCAGTCAAAACTCTAATAATTTGGAGCTAATGAGGATATGCTCACTCTTTGGATTTTTTCCATTTCTGAAATCGTTCTTTTCGCAATTGCTGTCCCTAAATATCCAATACCCAATCCCATGTATGGCGAAGATCACAACCGTCCAAAACCACCCAAGTTCGATCGGATTCGACGCAAGATAACGTGCTTGGAGAGAGTAAGTAAAGGGGACCCAAGCCAGGTCCCCGACAGCAAGCATGAAGCCAAAACCATCGGTCGTTACGTCCATGGTAGTCAAAAGGGCGGGCTAACCAAACAGGTCAGGTTAAATGCTGTCGCAGCCGCCGAAAGCAGCTTACCTCGTTATAAACTGCGTCGAAGATATACGCACCCTGGAAAATAAGGACTAAAGCCATCGAGTCCGTTGGATAATGTGTTCCTCGACGAGTGAGCTGCGCACAAGCCGAGCTGACGTTGATCAACAGCCAAAGAATCATTCCTGGACGAAGCTCGTTGAAGGTCTTGATATCGAAGGAGCCGATGCGAGAATTGAGCTCGCGACCGATAAACCACTGCAGGACAGATTAATAGTTAGTGAGGCGCAAGTGCGGAGCTAGGCACTTACATCGTAGAGCACGTTGCCTGTGTTGCCTCCCAGCGCTAGGAGGTGAGAGCCTTCGTTCCACAAAGAGGCCAGGTAACAATAGGTAGCTTGGGCGACAGCGTTGGTGATGGCTGCCGTGCACAAACCAACCCAATGATCATAGATAAAAATAAAGGACGAGGGACCAAAGGTGAATATCCAGCTAGCAGTCAAGATGATGGTTGAAATAAGAGTCGAAAAGCCTAGCACCGGGCTGTGAGCCAACATACGCTGTCGATTCCAAGGATAGCACGCACCATTCATCTTGTATTCAAGACGGCCACCGGTGCGTAACTCTGTGCCTTCAATCCATTTTCCGGGCAGAAAATACCAAGCAACGACCGTGAACGCATAAAACCCGAAGTACACGATGAATGCTTCTGCATCGAATAAGCTCGTCCGGCCATTAAGTTCGGGCATGGGTATGATTAGAGCACGAAGTGATACGATGCCTTTCCCTGAGGCCTGGGAACAAGCATGATTCAAGCCATAGATCGTGAGAGGGGCGGCCACAGAGATGAACCCAACGCCTGGAGGGCCGAAGAACTCGAAGTAGATTGTTTTGGGGTTGCGAATAATCGACATTATCGGGGGTAATTCAGAGGTGGTATTCAAGCCAGTTCATATAGCGGGAGCGGCTTCAGGATCGTACGTGACTTCACAAATGGAAAATGCTGGAATCGTACGTTTCATGCCACCAGTAGGGTCCAATGCTGCCAACCATTCCGAGGGTATAGCCTTCCGCGTCTCGCGTCTCGCGCTTAGCATACAAAAAACTTCAACGATCATTGGCTTGGAATGTAAGTCGGACTCACGATGGCTGGGCAGAGAAAATCAAGGCAAATGGTTGTACGACTTGGCATGGGCATCGTGCAATTTGTGTCTTCATATTCGGCCAATCAGAGGGACCGTTGCGGGCATTGGTCCTTTACAGTACTAAGTTTCAAACCGTATTAATGCTGTAAACAGCTGAACTAAAATTCACCCGATACAATTATGTCAGAGACGAGACGTACGTTTTAGCGAACAAGATGACACGGCGCACTCACCAGACTTGATCTCGACTGGGAACAACGTGAACCTTCTCGTCGCGTAAACTAATCGTTAGTGTGCGTTCAGAACCTGCTTCACCCGCGGTTGCTACACAAATTCGAACCGTTTATGATACGACCTTGTCTCGTAAAGCCCCGCAGGCCAAGTCGAGACCCGTATGTACCGCCCCAGTGGACAGAGACAGTGCGGCGCTCTCGAGTTACTAGCGGTCTGGGGAAGTCAACGACTTGCACCAGTACACTATCTAGGGAATGACTAAGCTCAGAGTTGACAAGATGTTTGCAGGGGAAGAGCAACTTGATTTAAGGAGACGCACTTTGCCAAGCTCGACGTAGGAGTATAGGAGATTAGGGCAAGCCAAGTGACTAGGCGGGAACAGCGCAATGGGGGATACGGAAATTTTGGGTACATGAGGGGCCCAGAATGCAAGCCACAAGGCACCAGACGGACTAAAAGGGGTAGAAGAAGAGAAACCAAAATGAGGTAGTCAGTGAGATAGATCCAACTGGATGGGTAGGTAGAGGGACGCGAGTGCCGCCGTATCGGTTACGCACAGGTGCTTGCTCAGCGTGCATTATTTTGGTTGCCCTACTTGATCTCACTGTTACTAGGCCAGGTCGAGTGCTGAATGATTGGCGTTGAGGAACAATCAGTCCGTGCGTAACGCAAGCCAACCCAAGTTCGACCCTAGCTTTATGATCCGAAGGATTTGTACCTTTGAGCTAGCAAGGATACGGTATACCTTAATGAGCGAGACCATCATGCAATTAGCTCGAGAATGATTTATCTACTCGCCCGACTTCTTGGTGTCGCCTAACTTGATTTAATGGGTACGTCAAAGAGTCACCCTTCCGTCTGCATCGCGGTGGAGATGGGGAAGAGGGGATGTATAGCTGGTGGGGGTCGGGAGCAGGAGGCTCGAGTGGATCCAGGGGCCCCTGTGGGACTCCTAGTCCAGCGGTTCGCTCCCAAGGCATCTAGTATAACGCTTTCATAAAGCGGCTTTCCAAATTCTAGAATTTCACCACCACTCCCCTGAAGAGAAGCCAATAGCGCTTTATGCACATGAGCTACATTACCCCATATTACTGGAAAGCTAGTGGCTTGGAAAGAGATTGGTTTGTGTTCAACATATAAAATCCCGGCGTATACTGGAGCAATGGAGCGCAAAGTACCTCCGGATAAGATTGCAGTGAAGGGAGTCAAGTTGTGAGCAGAGACAAGCGAGTCAGCGGAGAGGCGGGATTTCCTAGTAATTGGACTGGCATGATCGGTACCTCATTAATAGCTGAGCAAGGTTTTGAATGTTAACGATTCAATATCGTCTTTTGGCCGATAAGAAAACACAAGCAAGATGTGATTGTGGACAAGTTGTGGACTGAAGCGAGGTGAAACAAACCCTGACGATTTGTCAGCGCCCATCACCTTACGCCTTCGTCTGAGCTACGCAGGTACTTATTCTCCCGGTAACCTTTGTCCCCGCGCAGACTGAACCTCAACTATCGACTTGACTTACAGTTACTCTGGTATCATGTCTGACCGAAGAGAGGTCGCACGCAACGTGAATATACTTGTCCTGGGTAAGCGCTTGCCAGAATCTGAAAGACTGACCAGCGCTAACCTCGTTCGTTGAAGACGGTGGTGGCGCGAGCGGGCTCTCGTCCCTTATCATACTCCTTGAACTAATGCGAAGATTGCAGGGCCTCTTAGGTCTCGCCGAACTCCCGAATGTACGAGACTTCTTCGATATTGTTGCAGGAACTGGGACCGGAGCGTGAGTGGCCACTTCATAAGGGGAATCAACCTTTGATGCTCATTGCCGCCCACAGCGTTGTGGCTTGCATGCTAGGACACCTCCGCATGCCGCTTGATCAGGTCATCAGCTGCTACCAGAAACTCACCGAGGTGTTCTCTGACCAGAAGCTGCTTGGCACAAGCGTCTTCAAGATGAGCAAGCTACGAGCGGGGCTAAAGAGCATAGTACACGATGCGACAGGGGATGAGAACGCTCGCATGCTAGATACGAGCCCAGACGCAGACAAGTGTAGAACGTAGGTCTCACATCCGCAGGCTCGGTGAGTTCTGACCTTTACCGGTTGCAGGATTGTGTTTGCCAGGTCGAGGCACAACCTGAACGCCGGCATTCCCGTCATCTTTCGCTCATACGACGCTGTGGCCAACCAAGTGCCAGACTGCGCCATCTGGGAGATGCTGTGTGCAACTATGGCACATCCCGAACTGTTCGAGAGTGTCGACATTGGCGAACCGCCGATGCGCATGTCGTTCGTGGATGCTAGTCTCGGCTGCTCCAATCCTACCGCCCACGTGCTTGCAGAGGCGAAGACAATCTATCCCGCTGGTCACCTTGCGTGCGTGATCAGTCTCGGCGTAGGGCATCCAAGCACGATACAGATACCGAAATCGAGGCCGTTCCAACGGCTGCTACCGAGCAAAGTGTTAGCAGCGATAAGGGATATCGCAGTGGATAGCGAACGGGTCGCACAGGAGATGGCGACACGATTTGGGCAGGTCCCGGACGTCTACTTCCGGCTTAGCGTCAACCAAGGAATGCAAAATGTCAAGATGAGCGAGTGGGAGAGGCTGAGCGAAGTGGCGGCGCATACAAGAGCGTACACGTCTCACCCCGAGGCAAATGAGAAGATCGACCAAGCGGTAAAGGCGATCTGAGAGAGGAAAGCGGCAATCAACATGGCACAAATCGGTATGGAATTAATATCTCCACAGTGCTTTTGACTGTTCTGTCACTTACACCAAGGGTGATAGATGGGGAGTTGCAAGCACAGGACACTCAACGATCCTCAGGCATCAAGCTATGTCCTGCACCGACATCCCTGTTTACTGGTCGCGAAGGCGAAGTGGAGCAGGTGGTCTCTTGCATATCTCAAGGCGACATCCAGCGCTGTGTATTTGTGCTACATGGGCTCGGTGGTGCTGGCAAGACACAAATCGCACTCAAGTCAGTTGAGAAGACGCGGGACATCTGGACAGACATCGTATATGTAGACGCGACATCTCGAGACACGACCATAAAGACCCTCGGTGACTTTGCCGAGCTCAAGCAGATAGGGGATACACACGAGGCCGTGATACAATGGCTGGGAGGTCGACCGGAACGATGGGTGATGGTGTTCGACAACGCGGACGACCCGGCGCTTCGGATACACGAGTTTTTTCCTGCGGGCAATCATGGCAGCATTCTAGTCACTACGCGCTTACCGGATCTAGCACTACACGCGCGAGGACCAAACCCCAAATGTGGGGTGTCGGGCATGGATCCACATGGCGCGATGGACCTGCTATTGGGAACGGCGCAGTTCGAAGGAGGACTTTCAGGAGCAGAACATGAAGCTGCCGCTCGGCTGCTGCAGGTATGTTTCTCCTTAGCGCGAAGCTTAACCACTTGTCTCACAGTATGTTACAGGACCTCGGGTATTTGGCGTTGGCGATCGTACACGCTGGCGCATATATGCAGCATTCAAGATGCACCGTATCTCAGTATCGAGATCTGTTTAGCAAATCGCGCGAACGAACCCTGACCAGGTCGTCTGAGATCATGGCGAACATCCAAGACTACCAGAGGAGCCCGCATACGACCTGGTACATGAGCTACGAGCGATTGAGCGATCAAGCGCGGCAGCTACTTTGGCTCATGGCGTATATGCACCACGACGGGATCAGCGAGGCGATGTTCCGACGGGCGGCGGCCAACATACAAACCTACGAGTCTGCAGTCCCTCCGTCAAATACCGAGGCGGCAGTATATGCATACGTCAAAGCCCATTTGCAGTCATACCTTGACTCGGCCAACTCTTGGGACTCCGGAACCTTCCTGGATGTGGTCGGCGAGCTCCTATCATACTCTCTGATCAGCTACGACCGAGTCAACTCTGTATATACACTGCATGTGCTGGTCCATGACTGGGCTGGTACTGTTGCGCCTCATCCACGGGCAATTGGAGTCGAACACACGATGTTTTTGCTCGCGGTCTCGGTCGGGTGTGGCGATACTGCCGAAGATTGTATCTATCAGCGGGCATTAGGAGTGCATGTGCAGAGCGTGTTGGAGCGAGGGATACAACCAGCGGCTAACAATGCTGAACATTTTGCGGAGGTGTACAACCGACTAGGACGATGGGATAGAAAGGAGGCGATAGAAAGGATAGTAGTGGATGTGAAGAGACAAGAAATCAGCGAAGAGCATCCTAGTACCCTCAGGAGCATGCACCGGCTGGGACAGACATACGATAGACAGGGTCGATACGAAGAGGCGGAGAACCTTTTGTCTCAAGTCCTAGACGGTCAGAAGAGAGCAATATTGGATGGATACCACCCGGACACACTGAAGACTATGCATAGTCTTGCATCCACCTACGGTAACCGAGGTCGATACGAAGAGGCGGAGACACTCTATTCACAGGTACGTGGCATCCGGAAGCAAGTGCTCGGTGAACACCATCCCGACACGCTGTGGACTATGCACAATCTTGCGTGCACCTACCATAACCGAGGTCGACACGAAGAGGCGGAGACACTCTATTCGCAGGTACTAGACATCGAGAGGCGAGTGCTCGGTGAACACCATCCCCACACGCTGTTGACTATGCATAATCTTGCAGTCACCTACGATAAGCGAGGTCAATACGAAGAGGCGGAGACACTCTATTCGCAGGTACTAGACATCCAGAAGCGAGTGCTCGGTGAACACCATCCCGACACGCTGAAGACTATGCACAATCTTGCGCTCACCTACGATAACCGAGGTCGATATGAACAGGCGGAGACACTCTATTCACAGGTACTTGACATCCGGAAGCGAGTGCTCGGTGAACACCATCCCCACATGCTGAAGACTATGTACAAGCTTGCGGGCACCTACTATAGCCGAGGTCGATACGAAGAGGCGGAGACACTCTATTCGCAGGTACTAGACATCCGGAAGCAAGTGCTTGGTGAACACCATCCCGACACGCTGAAGACTATGCACAATCTTGCGCTCACTTACGATAACCGAGGTCGATACGAAGAGGCGGAGACACTCTATTCGCAGGTACTAGACATCCGGAAGCGAGTGCTCGGTGGACACCATCCCCACACGCTGTTGACTATGCACAATATTGCTGTCACCTATGAGAATCGAGGTCGATACAAAGAGGCAGAGATTCTCTATTCGCAGGTGTTAGATATCAGGAAGCAAGTACATCAGCAAACTTCACTTTTGCTACATATTGGTATGTAGCTGCTATGTAGCACTGTAGCTTAGGCAGCTACCCCCCTTATTCATAGATGCTATATAGCACTACATGGCAACCATGTGGCTATGTATCAGCTACACTTTCATCCTGGTAAGCTATATATCAGCTACATGGCAGATATGAATTTGCTACACACCGGCTACAAAGACACCTGGCAGCTATTTAGTAGCTATGAACATGCTACATGGCAGAATTCTGACTAATAGCCAGGGTTGCAAATAGTTGTCCACAGTCACAAAAATGCCATATTGGAAATCATCCGTGATGAAAAATATTCATTTATTGCAAATCATATTTACAAGATGTTAATTACATGTTTCTCATGGTCGGTAACCAGGACTAGCAAATGCTGGGGTCGGTGAGCAGCTTTCGTGGTGGAGCCAGCAGCAGCTTACTGGCTGCGTGCATTGTTCATGATATGGCCAACGTTGGGGCAAGACCATGTGCTGGCGAAGTATGCGGCAGGCCGGCTTGAAGTCAGGGTTGTGGCTCGAGCTTACAGCTAGAAAACACACACTCGAAACCCGAGTCGAGCTTACAGTTACAGGTGGGCGAATGCTTAGGTGGCC
>WSTG01001392.1:0-10133 GCA_019616325.1 Ceratobasidium sp. 394 | reverse complement strand
CTCCAGCTGGTTACATAGAGAGAGATTTACCGGCTGGAGAGTTACATTACGGTTGTTACGGATCACGTGATGGTTGCACTGACTTAGACGTAACGGCTAAGTCCCAAGAAAAATAGAGAAAAATAGGGTCTTCCCTGGGTAGGTCACAACATTATCCCCCCCTTAATACGCCCTTTTTGGAGGATTCTCGAAAAGGCATAATATTACTAAGGGAAGACAAAAAAGGGGCTATTTCCCGCATAGACCCAGTCAACATTCCCTTCGACCCAAGCGTCTCCCTCCTCCCCTTCTATGTCCGACCAACACTTCATAATCCCTGCTCGGCTATTGCCGAGAATCACCGTGGGTCGGACCTTCATTGTTTTCACGTGGCTGTAGCGCCCCGTGAAGTCCGCCTCGTACTGGCTCAACGCTTTGAGCGAGTACTTCCCATTAGTGTGGACCATGTCGTCAAGGATCCACACATCCGCGTCCTCGGAGAGTGCTCCGACATTCCACACGTTGCACATCCGGCTGTGCGTCCCTTTGGACCGTGCGAACGCCGTCTTCCTGGTCCCTGTCTCCCCTTCCACCACCAGGATCCGGTGACGCCTTCCTGGTGCCTTGGGGGGCACCTCTCGTTCGAACCATCTCTCGACCTGTTCGACGTGGTCCCTTGCGGCGGGGAACGGGAGGTCGACGGGTATGGCTGGGAGTAGACCGGCGTCCTCCTTATACGTGTAGTCGGCGTAGGCGCGTACCGAGTTCCACGCCGTTGTGAGCTGCAGGGGACGCAGCCTTTTGTATCGCTCGTAGAAGTCGTCCTTTGACTCCGCCGCGATGATCTCCAGGCCGTCTTCGAGCTCGGCCTGCGCGCGGGATCTCTTCCCGCCCTTTCCCTTTACCAACAGTTCCTCCATGGCCTCCTCCGTCAGCTCCCCTGCCATCAACTCCTCCACTTCTTCTCCGTTAGATCCCACGTCCTTCCACAAGTAATGGAAGGCGGTCCGCGTTGGGTTTCCGCCTGGGCCGTCGCGCAGGTCCTTGGGGGCGATGTTGGGGTGTACCCCCTCGAAGTCCCAGAAGCGGGGGTTCTGGGTGTCCCACCCGTTCTTTCGGTGGGCGCTTACGGTCAGAGCGTGGACGTGGAGCGGTCGTTCGGGGTCGAAGTCCGGCTGTTCCGGGTCGTGTCGCTCGACTACCGCCAGGGTGCGCCAGTGGTTCGGCCTGGACCGACAGAACGTCTCGAACCTCGCTACTAACCCGGTGGTGGGTTCCTCGCGTAACCTGCTCCAAGTGAGAAGTATCACTCTAGACGTGACACGAAAGGCAGAGGCGGCGGGGGCGGTAGAGGTGGTGCGGGACATAATAGTTGTTTTTCGTGGTGGGGATACAGGGGGATGCACGTAGTGGGAGGGGAAGAGATAGTCATCTTTCCAGTCTTCTGACACCTTCCCTTTATCCCTTAGGCGCCGAATTTGTTGTCAGACCCCTTGTTGGCCGCCGAGGTCTTCTTCCTCCCGTCGAGACATTCCTTCGACCGCCGAGGCATTCCTTCGGCTTCCGAGGCGATTCTTCAGCCGTCGAGAACATTCTTTCAGCCGCCGAGGCGTTTCTTCGGCCGCCGAGGTGTTCTTTCGGCTACCGAGGCGATTCTTCGGCCGCCGAGAACATTCTTTCGGCCGCCGAGGCGTTCCTTCGGCCGCCGAGGTGTTCTTTCGGCTACCGAGGCGATTCTTCGGCTGCTGAGAACATTCTTTCGGCCGCCGAGGCGTTCCTTCGGCCGACGCATCTCCGAGGGGTGCCCTCCCTCCGCTCCTTCATGACACCGGCCCTGCAAGCGGGGACCCCCGGTGTCCATTCAGTCGACTGCAGTCGGTGCCCCCTCTCCGACCCCTCCGGTACAACGGTATGGCGAGTGGGGTGGGATTGAGGAAACTTCTCACAGACAGTGTATTGTCGTGTGCGAGGGTTAGTCCGATCGGGTGTCGGCTTTTAGACGACTTGGCTGTCGATATTTGGGTCACGTGATCTTGGGGCATATTTTGTTTGTTGTTTTTTCTTTCCCTTGGTCACGTGGCTCTTGGGGTCCCCCGGGTTCTCTCTCGCATATATACCCGGGGGATTTTGTACTTCCGTCGGTATCATCAGTCACTACATTTACTCCCTCTCTACCCACCTTACTCGTATTGACTATGCCCTGCACCGTCGCTGCCCATGCCCGCCTCGTCGCCGTCTGCAAGGTGCAGCAGGAGCAGCTGTGTCGGCTGCAGGCGACCACTCCCCGGCCGACTATATCGGCCAATCATACCAAGTGCTTGGCCGAGAAGGCCGAGCTGAAGTCCCGCTTGGATCACCTCCAGGCGAAGCGGGTGGCCATGGCTGCCCGGATCACCTCGTTGTCGGATGACAATGATACGTTGCGCGCTGCGCTGTCGTCGGCGCGGGGAGTCATCTCTGGCCGTGACGTGGAGATAGAGGGGCTGGAGAGGGAATTGGCGCGAGTAAAGCGGGAGTTGGAAGTGGTCAGGGCAGAGAAGGGGAACCGGGCCGGTCGACCCCATCCTTATCGTCGGCCGGCTCGGCGATCCCCTTCTGTAATCGATATAGAGGATTAGGGTCAGGGTCATGTATTTTCTAATAGAAGGCACCTCTTTTCTTCTTTTCGTGTGAAAACCTTTTGGAGTTCTTCGTGGGAGTTGCAAGGGAGGATAAAGGCCGAAGGGCGTAGCAGCTTCGTCTTGTGCCTCCTGCCTTTACTCTTCCCATTATGCGCACTATCACTCTACAATGGGATGCCTTCAACTGCCACTGCGAGTGGTTTCCTGAAGGGGAGTATTGCCCCTTTTGTAACTCCGTATGCGATGCGACCCTGGAGGACTTTGAGAGTGGTGTCGCTGAGGGTATGTGGCGTTGGTGGGGCGACGCGAGTAAGTTCCTTCTTCCTGGTCTTCTTTTGTGTCTAATGGTTTGCTAGATTGTGAGGACGAGGAGAAAGTGGGATGGGAGCGTTCTCCCTCGCCTTCCCCTTCTCCGGGCAGGGGAGAGGGCGCGTCGCCCACTCTTGTGAATTTTCTCGCGGAAACGTCCGGTGGGGAAGCACCGTGGGTACGTCCTGCGAAGCGAAAGGCTGCGGAACCTCTTTCCGGGGTTGGTCCCAAAAGGCCTCGTGTTGGGGAGTCTTCGTCCTCGCGCTCGGGTCCTTGGGCGTGGACGTTTAAGGATCGTGGGAGCGGGTTGGTTGCTTTGGATTCTCGGGTGAAGGACGTCGGCGAGGGTGTGGGACCTCGGGGAAAGCCGAGCCGTCTCTATGCGCCCTTTCGTCCTGTAGTGAGGAAGTAGGAGAACTGGTCGTGCGATGTTTCATTGTACATTTAACATTGTTATACATCACGCCCTATATTCCGTCCGTTCCACCTCAACCCTAACCTTCAGAATCGTCGTATCCTCTTCCCGGCATTCCGCCCAAGCCAACGCCTTTTGGGATAACCAATCCCGGAACTCGTTTTCATCGGGCATTCTGGCCGCGACGAGGTCGTAGACCTCCTTCTCCGTGATTTCTCGGAGGCATCCCCAATAGCCACGGGGGACTCCGGCCTTCCATTCGCGAATACACCTGGTTACCCACGCGACTCCGACGTGGGTAGTAGTGGTGGTAGAGGGTGATGCGGAGTACATTGTAAGAGTGTTTAAGTGGACGTGAGAGAGTACGAAGGGGTAGCGTGATTGATGGCGGTTCTGTCGTTTCTCTCACTCCCTATATGGGGCTGGCACATCTATTGCTTATTGTTTGGTCGCTCGAAGGACATGAAAAGATTCTATGACTAGGTCGGCTTCTATTCCCACTCTACGGGTCCCCCGTATTGTCCAGAGGGTCCTGCTACTCCCTGGGTGAGGACATCTCCCTTTTCCTTCTCTTCCTGGCGTAGTTGATCCTCGCTTATGAGCGGGGGCATCCCTTCGAAGGGATCTTCTTCCTTGAAAGTCATGGATTTGAGACTTCCCCCCAGGGTCTTCATATTTTCTTCGGCTTCTCGCAGGTGCAACCAAGTGGTGAAATCCAGCTTGGTTGCTTCCTTCGCAGCGATCAGATCGTACATCTCTTCATCCTTTAGTTGGGAAAGGGCGCCCCAAAAGGGGGTGGGGTCCAACTTGGCGATGCGTTCTAGTTCCTCGTTTACCTTATCCAGGACGACGTTAGAAAGTGCCCATTCTTTTTCCAGTTCTCGTTGTTGTCGGGCTTCGCTCTCCCTCTTCCTTTTGACCGCTTTGACTAGGGCGTCGACATTCCCTGCTACTAGTCCTTCCATTACGTACATCCTGGTGATCTTAAGCTTCGTTTTGGACTTCGGGGGGCCGGAGTGGCACCACCGTAGCAGTCCCCGTATCGGGTCGTAGTACCAGTCCTCGTGGATCGTGCCTCGCTCGGGGTCATACCGGGTTTGCGGGACCCAATAGCTAATGTCTCAGTCCCGGGTAGGGATATGGTCCAGCGTGGACCCCGGTAGTAGTCTACCGGCGTACTCTTGTGCTTCGATAAAGAAGTCCTGTGTTGTTTTAGGGTGCAGGGTGCCGACCCTGTTTTTTCGTGCGAAGGCTTCCGCGAGGGTTCGGTCGGCGGGCATGTAGTTGTAGTAGTAAGACATGCGTTCCTTAGTGGGGTTGTCTTTTGGGTGTTCTCTTGACCTCCTTATATACCTTTTCTCTTTTTCTTTTATTCCTTTTCGGTACGGGCATTGCTGTGTTGTCGCATTGTTCCCATTGGCCTGGCATAGGAGCGGAGTCATCTCGTGAGCGCAAGTCATCGAGTAAGTCATTCATTCCAGCGAACTTTTCGATGGATTCCCAGGAATCTTCTGCAGGGTCGTATCCTTCCCATCGGATTAGATACTGCGGCTTCTTGCCATTCATCCGCCAATCCAGTATTTGTTCCACGTTGTATTGTTCTTCCCCTGATTCCGTAATGATAGGTGCCGTTTTCAGTTGTATCCTGTCGAAGTCCGTATCTGGTATTACCGGCGACAGGAGTCCAATGTGAAAAACATCGTGTATTTTCATGGATGGGGGAAGTTTTAGCCGGTAGGCGTGGGAGGATATCTTTTCCGTGATGGTGAAGGGTCCTCTGCTTCGGTTGTCTAGCTTCTTGGAGGGTCGTTTGGTCTTGATGTTGGTGAGGGATAGCCAGACCTCTTGTCCCACTTTGAGTTCTTTGATTGGTTTTGTCTCTCCTTTTCGTGTTTCCATGGAGGCCTTGGCCTCTGACCATATTCGTTGCATGGTGACCGCTTTGGAGGAGGCCGCTGGGCTCTCCCCTTCGTTTGCTAAGTCTGGCTTAGGTTCGTTGACCCAATCGGGGTCTAATCCATAAACTACTTGAAAGGCGGATAGTCCGGTAGCTTGATTCTTATGGTTGTTATGGCAGAATTCCGCTATGGGTAGCCAGTCCACCCAATCGTTTTGCTGATAGCCGCAGAAGGTTCTGAGGTATCCCTCCACCCATTGATTGGTTCTTTCGGATAGTCCGTCCGTTTGGGGGTGGTAGGCCGTGGAGAAGCTCGGCTGTATTCCGAGCCTCTTGTATAGTGTTCTGATGAAGTTGTTATTGAAGACTCTCCCTCGGTCGGACACCGTTGACTTCGGGGTTCCGTGTAGTCTCCAGATTTCCCTAATGAACACTTCCGCCATTTCCTCGGCCGAGATTGATTCGCAGCAGGGTATGAAGTGTGCCTGTTTCGAAAAGCGGTCCACTACAGTCAGGATACTGTCGAATCCTTTGGATTGGGGTAGTTTCACGATAAGGTCGTACTCTATTGCCTTCCAGGACTTATTCGGAATGTCCAGTGGTTTTTGTTGGACAGTAGTGTTGTGGGGCTTAGCCCGTCCGCAGACCCTGCAGGAATCCACGAACCGATTTACTTGGGCTTTCATCCCAGGCCAGTAGTATCCCTTCTTGATCATGTCCAGGGTTCTCGCCTGTCCCTGGTGACCGGTGATTTTGGAGTCATGATAGGTTTCTAGAAGGCTCCTCCGGATGTTTTTATCCTCAGGCACGTACAATCGCCCTTTATACCACAGTAGGTCTTCCTTCCAGTCATATTTGTCGAACTGTTTTCTGACCGAGGGGGGTAATCGATCCTTGTTTCGGGTAGCTGAGATCAGTTCGGTTATCGTTGGGTCCTCAAGTTGAGCCTCTCGTATTTCCTGTATTAGGTCTACTGCTATGGACGCGTTGAATCCGATAAACTTGTCTGATGGTAGCATTACCATCGGTGGATTAGGTATGTCATTATGGTCGTGCCTTCTGGATAGTGCGTCCGGTTTGGTGGACATTTTCCCTGGTCGGTATACTATATTGAAGTTGAAGGCCCCTAGTATAGTATGCCATCTCGCGTGTCTTCTGTTCCATACCTGGGCCTCCTGCCAGTACTGTAGGTTCCGGTGGTCCGTGTATACCGTTACTGGGATAATCGTACCTTCCAGGTACAGTCTCCATTCCAAAAGAGATTGAATTATCGCTAGCAGTTCCTTGTCATGGGTGTCGTAATTCCTCTCAGGAGGGGTGAAACCCTTAGACATGAAGGCTATGGGGTGCATTCGGTCGTCCTCACCCTTTTGACTCAGTATAGCTCCCATTGCAACTCCAGAAGCGTCTGTCTCCAGATAATACGGCTTCTCCGGGTCGGGGTGTATTAGAACCGGTTGTAATCTGATTCTCCGCTTGATTTCGGCGAAGGCTTCTTCATGGGTTGTACTCCATTCCCACTTGGTATCTTTCCGCGTGAGTTCGGTTAGTGGCTTGGCGATTTTACTGAAATCTTGTACAAATCTTCTGTAAAAGTTAGCAAACCCCAGGAAGGATTGTAGCTGTTTCACGGTCGTGGGGGGCTTCCATTCACTAATTGCTTGAACCTTTTTCTTTTCCATGGACACCCCCTCTGGGGAGATCACAATACCGATGAAGTCCGTGGTAGTGGTATAGAAGTTGCATTTGTGTGGCTTGAGGAAGAGATGATTCGTTCTCAGTCTACGCAGGACCTCCCGGAGATGCTCGGTGTGTTCCTCTATGTCCGAGGAGAAGACCACTATGTCGTCCATGTACACGACCATCGTGACATCGATCAGATCGTGGAAGATATGGTTCATTAGTCGCTGAAAGGTGGCTGGGCCATTCCTAATGCCGAAGGGCATGACTAGGTATTCGAAAAGGCCTTCCTTAGTCCTAAAGGCGGTTTTCCATTCATCCCCTTCCTTGATCCTGATATTGTTGAAGCCCCACCGGATGTCCATCTTGGAGAAGATCTTGGCCTCTTTGAATTTCTCTATCAGATCCGCTTGGACCGGCATTGGGAACTGGTCCGGCTTGGTGATGGCGTTTAGTTTTCGGTAGTCGACAACTAGTCGCAATCCCCCATCCGCCTTGTTTACGTAAAAACATGGGGCGGCTATACGGGAGGTACTGGGTCTTATCTTTCCATCCTTAAGTTCCTTATCCAAGTACTCTTTGAGCGCACGAGACTCAATGGGGGACATAGGATACGTCTTCGCGGGCTTCGGTAGCTCCGCGTTCTCGATGAAATTTATGCTGCAATCGTAGGGCCTGTGTTCTGGGAGTTCGCTAAAACCTTCCTCCTGGAATAAGTCAGTGAAATCAGCTATGCTGTCCGGTATAAGTGGTTCGTCTTGAAGTTTTGCTTCCCTGGCTTGGACCTCTTCCGGGTAGGTGATGCTCAGGTCGTTCCAGTCGATAATCGGTTTGGCATTTCTTAGCCAGTCCCGTCCTAAAATCAGCTCTGTATCCCCTAGGGATAGTATGTAAAAGTCGCAGTCAAGCGTTTTCCCTTCCACATTTACTCTCAGTATAGCCTTCTTTGTAATTGGCTCTTCCACTTCCTTCCCGTCTATTGCTATTACCCTTTTGGGAAAGCGGAGTGGCTCTGTTTGTATCCCTTTCTCCTCCGCGTAATTTACGTCTAGGAAATTTCTGGTTGATCCGGAGTCGATCAGGGTTTTCACTGGATCCATGATTCCCTCCACCGCGATGTATATTGATGATTGATTATCTGATTTCTTGAGGTAGCATACATGCGGTGGGGTCTGTTCGTCAGGCTGCTCGGACATGGCTACCGAGTCCCTTACTCGTTTTCCGAGTCTGATGATTCCTCCGCTAGTTCTTTTGCTGCTTTACCCTTGACCGTTCCTGTGCTGTTGTTAGGTTCGTTCGTCCACTTGCCTTTGCATTGTTTTATCATATGTCCAGGTTTAGCACACTTTAGGCAGAGACCGTTGTCACGGCGACGCTTCTTTTCTTCGTCGGAGATCTTGACGATGGCTGGTAGCGGTGGTTTGGTTAGCACTGCGGCTTTACCGCGATCCGCGTGAGACGTGGTACCGGTTCGGGTTTGAGTGTTTTCTTTCTTATGTGTCCCTTTGCTATTAGTATACACCATGTCATCAGCCTTCCCGGCGAAGATCACCCATTTGTCGAGTGTCCAATCTTCAGTGCCGGAAGCAGAGTAAATAGCCATTCGGGTCACTTCCTCCCGTACCTCCGGTTTCAGTCCTTCCTTGAATTTGTCTATGAGTGCTTCCTCATTCCAATTAACTTCTAGGGCTAGTGTCCTGAAGCTGGTGGCATAATCCTGTGCGCTGCCAGTCTGTTTAAGGGACGATAGCTTCCTGACTGCCTTATCCTTTTTGACGGGATCCGCGAAAGACTCGAGGAATGCCTTTTTGAAGGCGTCCCAGCTTTGGAAGAACTCGTGGTCTTCCTCTTGAATGAATTTCTGCAGGAGCGGTTGAGCCCAGTCGTCGGCCTTCCCTTCTCCCATGTTAGAGAGGGTGTTTCGGATCTTCCTAGCGTCGTCGATTTCAAAGTCATCATAGTCGGCGAAGTGTGCTTCCATCTTGGTCATAAACGCTTCGGCTTCCCTCCCTTTCTTTCCGTTGAACCTGTCGGGGCGTCTGGCCCTTGCCTCCTTGGGAAGGGAGCGCTTCCTGGGTTTCGGGCTTGGGCTCCGATTCCTAGGTTTCGGGCTTGGGCTTCGATCAGGATGAGTATGGTGGCGTCGGAAGGACGTTCTCCTGCGTACGGTATGCTCGGGGTTTACGGTCGTAGATTCCGCCTGTGGGTTCCCTAATGGGGAAGGAGTCTGGAATTCCCGTCTTGGTGTTGTTGGCCTTTCCCCGGGTTCCCAGCCTCTTCGTACTGGCTGATTGTGGCTGTCCCGTTCGGTGTGGGAACCTCGCTCCTCCCCTACTTGAAGGAGTTCCTCGATGGTATCTAGTTTGGTTTTTTGCGAGCTGAGCACCGCGTTGATGGCCCTGAGCGAGTCATTCAGGCCTTGTTCGTTGAACGAACGTCCCCCCTCCCTTCTCATTTGATCGACGGTTTCTCGTACCTTAGTGACATCGTCACTGAGACCTTTGAAGGTTTGTTTGAGCGCTTTGTCCATTGCCGTAAGGGTTCCGGTCTGGGCTTGCATTTGCTCGTATACCTTCTCAGTGTTTGTGGCGATCATCCCTGTGTCCCTTTCTATCCTTCGGAAGCCGCTACTGAGGTCAGTTCCTTGCTGCATTCCTTGCGCGTGGACCAGGTTCGTTGTCCGATGTGTGGATGTTATTTCCTTGCTTAGACTGTCCTGTAGCGCCTTAAGGCCTCTTCCCATGGTCAGGATCATTTGCTGTACCGCTTCTGCCGTGACCACCCGTGTTTGTTGGGCCGGTACTAAGGTCTGTGGGGGTTGTATTCCCGTTGCGGTGGGATCCTGATCTGTTGGGGTCTGCGTCTGCGTCAGGTAATCCGTAACCATTCGCGTCATGTCATCCACTGCCAGGAGTGATTCATCACCTTCCGCAGGAGGGGGTTCGAATAGGATACCTCCAGGCATGATTCGGCTGGGTTCGGGACCGTGGGGTTCAATGGGTATAACGGTGGGTGGTTCTGGTGGCGGCGCTGTCCTGCTCCTTACGGGGTCTGGTAGTAGTCCGAGTAGGGGCGGGGCCCCTTCGGCTCGACTACTGGTTCTGGTGGCTGGTCTGCTAGTCATGTTGTTCTCTATCTAATATTCCACTGGTTGAGCAATAATCTTGCTTTATAATGTCGCGACCTGTTCTGATCCGTGGTTCTTGGCTCAAGGAGTGGTCGTTCTGGTCTT
>WSTG01001391.1:0-10138 GCA_019616325.1 Ceratobasidium sp. 394 | reverse complement strand
CTTGCGTCGAATGAACTACTTGCGATGCTTGCTCCACCCGAGGCACCCGTAACCTCCAAGAGCGCAGGGAAGAAACCTGCTGGGACGGGACGGCGAGGAGCTACGGCTAAACGTGGAGGTGAGTGTTTCCTTGGTTGATTAGATTCACCCCTGCTGAGTGTCCTTGTGTGGTGATAGCAAAGGTTGCTGTGAATTCGAGTGCGCCACTCCCTGCCAGGAAGTCGGATATTACATTCGAGGACCCAACGGGACTCGTTCAATCCATGGGTGAGATTCGGGGAGATCCTCGGCCATAAACAGAGCGGCTTAACATTTCTCCTAGATATGCTTGCGCAGGTTCTTGGATTGCTGGGCCACACGTTCTTGAAATTGCAGTTCATGCATTTGGTTTTGTGGATTTGCGAAGAATCCAACGAAGCAGAGACAGCGGAAGGTAATGTATAGTATGGTATCAATTATGATATGTGCTTATATCTTCTCGCAGCTCACGTTAAGACATCAATTGACCTTTCGAACGTGTACCTAGAACTCGGTCAGGTAGAAAATGCAACGACCATTCTTGCAAGAGCCAACGAAGTCGCGGAGTCTAATGTCTCTCAAGTCGATATATCAACGCTCGTTATACTACGTTTATTGTATGCGGATATTCTCGCTCGGAATCAACAAGCTGAACAGAGGTGCGTGGTCATTTCATTGAACTTGCTGATTAATACCAATGTTTTCGTTTTGAAAAGTATAAAGACGTACAAGGATGCGCTTGAGCTTTCGGAGCAAATCGAGGCTGTAGATAAGCACGCTGCGTACATGGTCAAAACCCAAGCTCGATTGCAGGCCTTGCAACGAAGCGCAATAGCATGCGGGGTATATGCGTCGATTCAAGCGTCAAGAGTACGTTTCACGCATTTTTGGTGCCTAATTTTTTTCCACCTGACTCGGGTTTATTGCAGGACGACACTGTTTCGATGCTCGCTGGGCTCATACAAGCGCTCAGGCTATGGAACCGAGCAGTTGATATACTTTTACGACTCAGCGAGAAGACACAACCTGCCGCTCCAACTGAGCCTGCAAATCCATTCGAGGTCCAGAACATGAAGCCTGCCGCGCTTGGTGACATCCCGCAAGCCAAGAAAACCGTATCTCGGGTTGCAATTCTTGATGGGATACAGTGGCAAATTGCTCAGGTACGCGCTTTTTGTATCATTTCCCGTGCTTGCATTATAACTAACTGTCATCAAGGGTCTCTTGCGGACTATTTTCGACCTGGGAGAAGCGTACTCCATACGCGGCTCTGTGCGGGAGGCCGAGTTTTTCCTCGCCCAAGCTTGTTCGTTGTCCGAGTCCCTACAGGCGCCTCTTGGTGTCGGCCGGTCGTTAATCAAGCAGGCTGAGCTTAAGATGACACGAGGGTTGCTTGACGAGGGGCTTGAGATGCTAGCAAAAGCTGAAGATATCGTGGCGGACGTGCGTCGTTTTATGCCTATGCTTGCGATACTCTCTGATATCTCCGAATTACGAAAATTAACGACGTACAGCCAGTCGGAGTCGATACTGCTGCTCTACATTGCTTCCTTGGTCATCATAGACAACGAGAAGCAAGCGCGGAGGATGCGTATGCTATGTACGCGCAAGCCGGGAAGATTTTGGACCAACTCGATACTTTGTTGGCCGGACTTCGGCAACGCCAGTAAGCCCGGTGTATTATGCTAAGCACAGCCACTGACTGATTCAGCCAAATTAAAAGGTCCGGACCCAAAGTCACATCTGAAATGTTGGTACCCGAAGTTCGAGGGCTTATCCTGAAAGAGCGAAGTACGTCCACCTATCTATGCAGCTCTATTGGCTGGTTTAACCGTTAAACCTCCTAGTATGGCTTAGCCAGATTGGAGATATTCAACCCGAAGATCAGGTATCGTTAGATAAATTGAACAGCCTGCCTCAAACACTCAAGCTCAAGGTAATACCACATTTCTCCCTAAAGCGCCAACCCGCTCACTTTTTTATATTTCCCTAGTCTGAGCAAGCCTCGTTGCTGGGTCGAATTGCGTTGTACGAGGTGTTCAACCAATTCAGGTCCGATTTATTCCTCAGCTCGCTAACAGAGTCGGGTAAATGCTCGTTGCTTCTGCTTTAATTACTTAATTCTAATCCCATTCTACCTAGCTATCGCCGTGCCAATGGGCATGACGAGCAAAGAATCTACAACAATCCAAACCACTTCTACAAGGGACGCCTTGAATGCTCTCAGCACGGCCGAGCAGAACTTCTGGAAGACACTTCAGCTTAGCGTGGCTCGTGGCGACGCGACACGGACAAGAGAGGCTGCAACCAACCTAGTGCGCATCCTGGCGTTTCAGTCTTCGCTAGGCAAGCAAGGGGTAGAAGGGGCGGTGTTAACTGCGACGTTACTTGGTAAATAAAGCAGTGTGGATAGCAGACGGCTATTGAGGTGTTACTAGATTATAGCAACGCGACTACACTACGTCGGGAAATGCTTGATGCGATCGTCTACAAAGAAAAAGCGACTCTGAACGGAGACGACTTGGTATGGCCGACATTGGACACCGATGGATCGTCATCGCGCAAACCGGCTCAAAAACCACGTGGTTTATTCGCCTTGAGCCAAGAACCCGACGAAGACCTAGAGATTGGCGGGCAAGAGATGCGACAGTATTGGCAATTCCTGAAGGAGAAATATCGCAATTCCTCCTTCGACCCCTCGATTGCCCAGCAGATCAATCTTTTGCCCAAGCACTGGACAGTCGTCACCATCAACGTTACCGACGACAAGACGGCCCTAATCGTTTCGAGACAGCGTCCGCACCACCCGCCTGTCATCTTTTGTCTGCCACTCGATAGGAGAGGAAGGGAGGATGACGAGGAGGAGAAGTTCGACTACGATGACGCTATGGACGAACTCACTTCAATCATCGAGACAAGTGATAGGATAACGCACGAAGGCGTCAATATCGAGGGCAACAAGAATGCTATAGCCGAATGGTGGTCAGAGCGAATAACCTTGGATCGACGGATGCGCGAGCTGCTGGATAACATCGAGTTCTGTTGGCTCGGGGTGTTCAAGGTAATTTCCTATTAGCTTCAGCCTTGCATTGCCGGCTGACAGAGGTTAGACGATAATGGCAGTTCCACTCGATCACGCGCCTGACACCCTTTCCCTGCTACGCAATCGTCTCGACAAAGCATTCAAGCGAAACGGTATTGGGAGTGACAAGACTAGCGCTCGTCCAAAGCTCGACAAGGGTTTGCTCGATTGTTTCGCCTCAATATCCCCTAAATGCCGCGACGAAGAGCTGGAGGACCTTGCATATTTCACTCTCGATCTCTACCAACTACATGGCACATCAGTTGCCTTATCGGAAGTGGATGTTGACACAGTGAGCGCATATAGCCGGGATCGGATGGCTATGCTTACTTAATCTTGGTTGCTCTCATCGCTAGCTTATGGTTGACCTGCGAAATGCACTAGAGGAACATGCCCTGAAAACCAAACCCCGTTCGACACCAGCAGACAACCATCATTTGTTCTTGGTGCTAGACAAGAACGTCCAACGCATCCCGTGGGAGTCTCTCCCCATTTTACGAGGGCAATCCGTCAGCCGCATCCCATCCGTGTCCTTCCTTGTTGACCGCGTCCAGCTAGCTGCCCATCGTCAGGGTATCCCACTCGGTGCTAATCCAGAAGGAGGCACCGCAGACCGCGCTTGCATCGACCCAACACGTGTACAATATGTGCTGAACCCCAAGGGCGATTTGAAACATACCGAGAAACAGTTTGGTCCATGGCTAAAGCGCATGACCAAAGAGGCAGGCTGGACTGGGATTATTGGGCGGAAGCCAAGCGAAGAGGAAATAGCGCGCTCGCTGGCAGGGGCCGATCTATTCATGTAAGTTCCCTGCCGATGTTCGAGTTTGGTTCTGATTGCTCCATCAGATATTTCGGTCATGGGGGTGGCGAGCAGTTCATCCGGTCGCAAAAAGTGCGACATCTGCAACAATGTGCCGCCGCTATGCTGTGGGGCTGTTCGTCCGGTGCGATGCGAGACATGGGCGATTTTGACCCGGTCGGAACACCCTATCACTATATGCTTGCCGGATGGTACGTTTCACCTCTTCCAAATTATATAACGATATGCCTACTAAACTCGGTCCGCAGCCCTACACTAGTAGCAACGCTGTGGGATGTGACTGACCATGAATGCGATCGGTTTGCACAATCGGTGTTTACGTCGCTGAAGTTGGACGAGCCTCGGCCCAAAATTAGCGATGGACGAGAAGGAACGAGCGTTGTGCAAGCCGTCGCATCCGCGCGCGAGGTGTGTAAACTAAAGTATCTGACTGGTGCGGCACCCGTAGTGTATGGTATTCCGTTTTACTTGTAACAGTGGAGTTCTGTAGTGTGCGCTTGCTAATTCTTTTCTGCACATAACAAATAATCGTGCTGCTGCCGTACCGGAGTTATACTCGCACCACTCTTGGGTTTCCTGAGCATGCAATTGTCGATGAAGAGGCAAAACGCCTCGATCGCGCGACAGACTGGTAGAACCAAATTACATAAGCCGAGCGACCGTTTATCTGTCGCTAACCCACCAACATCCTTGAGTGTTCGACACTATATGCTGCTGAGAGATATGTTAGGTGCCTTATGACCATTGCTGTTGAGACGAACGATGGACCAGTGTCGCTGTTTTATAATAGGACCTGCCCAAGCCTTGTCACGCGATCCACCGACGCAAAGTCATGTCTCCTGTGAGCAACTCTGGCGCCACTGGTGCATAGTTTGCGCCGATTCAAGTCTGAAACTCTCCGGATCCACCGGTGCTACCCCTAGTGCGAATTCTAAAATATGATCCTCTAGATATATACCCAATTTCAACCAACGGATCTGAAAGTGACATTGATTCGGATGTGGAGATACAAATCTTGCTAAGAATAAAATGTGTGAGTACTGCATAGAGTTCGGAGCCCAGACTGAAGAATTTATGCCGAGTAGCACTGTTTCCATTTCCTCCCAAGCTCGGCACTGCTAAAGTCGAGCTGCAAGCTGCCACGTGTGGAGATAATGGCAATGTTATGGGGATAAAGTAGGGACCGACGCAGGTCATAAGGGAGCCATATGAGTGGCTCAGCTCGATCGGTAACTATCCATCCATGCTCGTCGAGTTCCCAGGTATCCCAGTCTGAAGTACAAGCACAAACTATGCAAGACTGTGAGACTGAGATAATAACAAGTAAAGACTATGTACTAACCGCTACACAAACACGACCTGGTAACCTGCGCTTGGCCGTCTTCGGACCCGTCCTGGCTGGCGTGCATGTGCCAAACACGTATGACATTGTCATCAGAACCGGAGACGAGGTAGGCGCCATCAGGGGAAAACGCAACCGATCGGACAGTGCTGCCGAGAGAGCTGAACGGCCGTCCCACGATCTGGCCGGTGTGCGCGTCCCAGATGCGTACGGCCCTATCAAAAGAGCCTGAGGCAATGTATGCCCCATCAGGAGAGTACGCGACAGAGTTGATAGCGCATGTATGACCCCGAAGCGGCTGTCCGACCACCTTGCCAGTGCGTGTGTCCCAGATGCGCAGGGTGTGGTCATCAGAGCCGGAAACAAGGTGGGCACCGTTGGGGGAGAATGCGACTAACGAGACCGAACCGGTATGACCTTCAAGCGGCTGTCCAACCATTTGACCGGCATGCACATCCCAGATGCGGATGGTGTTATCGTAAGAACCAGAGGCGATGTATGCTCCATTAGGCGAGTATGCGACCGAGCTGACTGAACCCGTATGACCCCTAAGCGGCTGCCCTGTCATCCCTCCATTGCATGTGTCCCAGAGACGGATGGTTTGATCGCTAGAGCCAGAAGCAACATGATCGCCACCTGGAGAGTACGCAACCGACTGGACCCAATCGGCATGACCTTCAAGCGGTTGCCCCACCATTTGACCTGTGTGGACGTTCCAGAGCCGTACGGTTTGATCAAGTGAGGCAGATGCAATACATGCACCATTGGGAGAGTACGCAACCGACTGAACCCCCAGCGTGTGGCCTTTAAGTGGCTGTCCTATCATCTTCCCAGTGTGTGCATCCCAGATGCATATAGTCTTGTCATCAGAACCGGAAGCAATATAGGCGCCATCAGGTGAATACGCAACCGAAGTGACGCTACCTGTGTGACCGAATAAAGGTTGTCTGGCTGCTGTGCTAGCACTTAGGTCCCAGATGTGTATCGTTTGGTCAACAGAACAGGAGGCGATGTGTGCGCCATCAGGGGAGTACGAAACCGTGTAGGCTGGGCCGGTGTGCCCAACAAACGATTGGCCTATCATTAGACCAGTACGAGCATCCCAGATGCATACGGTGCCATCATAAGACCCAGAAACAATGTGTGAGCCAGTAGGGGAGTATTTCACTGACTCGATCTTGCTGGTGTGTCCCTCGAGTGGTTGCCCCACCGGCTCACCTGTATGTGCGTCCCAGATGCGTATGGTGCTGTCATCGGAGCCCGAGGCTATGTTGGCACCATCAGGGGAGTATGCGACAGAGGTGACAAGGTCGATATGGCCCTGTAGTGGTTGCCCTATTACTTGCCCTGTGTGCGCATCCCAAATACGGATAGTCTCATCCCATGAGCCAGAGACGATGTATGCGCCATCAGAGGAGTAGCCGACTGATCGAACCTGGCTGGTGTGGCCCCTAAGCGGGCTCCCAATCATCTGACCGGTCTGCATATTCCAGATCCGTATGGTGCTGTCGCCCGAGCCAGAAATGATATGGTCACCGTCAGGAGAGCACGCAACCGAGGTAACCACGCGAGTGTGGCCCTCCAGTGGCTCTCCCACCATTTCACCGGTCCGTGCATTCCAGATACGAAGATTTGTGTCGTCAGAGCCAGATATGATGTGTGTGTCATCGAGAGAATATGTAACCGAGTAGACCGCGCTGGTGTGTCCCTTGAGCGGCTGCCCCACCCTCTGACCAGTGCGCGCATCCCAGATTTCGATCGATCCGTCGAGGAGGCCGGAGGCAATACGTCTAGAATCGCCTGAGTATGCAATGCAGACCACTGGGGAATCGGTGTGGATGGTCATCGGCGTGAGCTCCCGCCTCGACATCGCTGACCCAGTCGCCTTCACAAGCCTGGGGAAGTTCGGGAGATAACACCTTGTAACAGGTCTCGACTGGGGCCAGAATGGAAGAGCAGAGGTGTAGATGTGAGGTGTGCTGCGAGAGATAGGGCTCGATGACACGGCCACTACAAACTTGTATGCGTCCTGGGCGAGTAGCTGCAGCTCATCCGAGCATTTCATTCCCTGCTGCACGTTTCAGCGTCTTCGATCCGGTATTCATATGCGAATCACCCACCCGGCACCACGTTTGTATGGTGTGCAATATCTCCGCACCGTCGGATATGCGCTTTTTCAGGTTCAGTACCTCCATCCATAGCAGCAGTCGCGACGATAAGAACTCGTGTAACGCGTTTATCTCGTCTTCCTCGGCATTTGCCAGCTCTATATGCGCTCCCCAGTATCGACACGCATATACCAACGAATTTGAGATTGCGTTGTCCACTCGCTCCTCTATATCGGGCACGTCTTCGTCAAACAGGTATGCCGATTCGAGCTTGCATATATTAAATGGTGGACTTGGCACCTTGATCAAGTTGAAGCACAGCCGAGCCATCAGCGCATTGTGCTGGTGCGCATCGCAGTGGTAGCGTCCTGAACGGTGTTGGTCGAGGAGGTAGTTTGGGAACGACTCGTGCAGCGTCGTGACGAGCCCGGTCGCGTCGGACACGTCCAGTACCGATAGTAGCGGTCGCAGGGCAGCTTGTGCCTGGGATGTATCATCGTGTCCCAGTAAAGAGGCTATAACGTCGAGGGAGAGCGGCTCTCGTGCGCAAACGACATGACGAAGGATCAATTCCATCTCTGCTCTCTCCGAATCCCCCAACGCCGTGTCATCGAATGCCGCGTCTAGAATGGTAGCGTATAGGATGTTTAAGTCTTTGTCGGCGTCGCTTGAAGTGGTGCGAGACGCGCGGAGGACCAGCTTGAGCCGTTGCCTGCTCCTTGAAAAGTTGTCGTATTCCAGGTAGCGAACTACAGTGGCAGCATAGATGAATAGCACGCCAGATCGCTCGACTAGGATATTCATGTCGGCGTCAGAAAGCTTGACTAGTTCGAGCCTGTCTTTGAGGTACGTGGTAACGTCTTGCTGTACGACCATACGATCGAGCTCATGCAACCGCAGCTCCGATTGCCTGCCTTTATCTTCTCGACTCCTCATTTGATCCAGAATCTTGGGGTCGGGTCGACTAGTCACAAAGAACTTGACGGATAGACTCGAGGCATGCGAGAGCAAGGCTTCCAGCATCTTGTCGACTCCATCCTTGTCTTCGCATTCGTCGAGTGCATCAATTACGATTGTCACATCGGGGGCAAATGTATGCGCGACCTGCCGTAGCGGGATCACAAGCAATTGCTCGAACTGATCTCGAAGTGGCTGATTATGCATGTCTTCGTTCCGCTCAAGTATGCCGGACAAGGTATGCCGGAACGGCAGTGAGAACAGTGAGAGCTGGTAAGAGATGCTGGGCACGATCCGATTGACGTTACGACACTCGGGCAGCTGTCGAGTACAGAAGAAGCTAGCTCCGAGTCGATGGCTACGCTGCAGGTCCTCGCATAGAGAGTACGCGATGGTGGTCTTGCCGGTACCAGCCATGCCGTTCAACCAGTACACCTTCTCGCTGCTAGGATCGCACGCCCAGATTCGCAATTGCTCGAGTACATCCACCCGAGTGTTCGGGGTGCATCCAACTCGGCGCAGGTTGTCCGATTCTGTGGAGCGAAACTTAGCCGTCGGAGCGTTCGGAAGAACGCCGAGGCGTAGTTTCTGCAAACAGCTACGTCTCAGTACAACTCCACATAATAACCACTCGCTGCGCACGGTTGTTTGTTCGTCTATTTTCTTCCACATGCTCATGTTTGCGTTTACCTGCGGGATGGTTCACATCAGGATCAGGCGTAACCGCTTGGTGTGACCATACTCACTGTAAGTCTTCCGAGTAGCATCTGTACCCGTCGATAGCGTTCCAACACCTCGTCTGCGTCTTGCATAGCCTCTGCGATCCGTTCGAGCTTGTTTCTTTTCTCCTTTTCCAATATAACTTTCACCTCCTGCTTGATGCAGCTTTATCTGCACGTCAGCTTGAATCTGTAAGGGTACCAATTTAGCTTACTTTGATATACTTTCGATGACAGGCGTCATCGACGGGGGCGCCGAACTTCCCAGGTAGCCAGACAAATCGTTGAATATAACCTCGAGTTCGCCCCTTAGTTTCTTGTAGTCTTCACGAGCCTCAGCCTCTTGCTGATAACCGGCCCTTGTCAGCATTCAATCCTGGCAAGTTCGCCTTGTAAACATACCTCGACGATATCGATGCACCCGGATAGCCCCCCAACTGCTTCCTTGAGAGGGCCGAATGCGTCAGAGCTCCTCTTCAGTACCTCAAGCAGGGTCTTGAACGCAGTTCGAGTCGCATTCCCCACATTCTGTTCCCCGGTTGACGGGGTAGGCAAACTCGGCGCTGGGTCTGGGTTCTGGGCGCTGCCCTCGGGTTCTGGGTCAGGCGAGACAACAACAGCTGGAATGTTCATAGGGGCTGGGAGAGGGCTCGGGGGCGGCCTCGGCGTGGGCGAAGTCGCTGCTGGTGTGGCCGAGCCTATTTGCTGTGATTGGGTCGGTACTGGAGTTGTTGCACGGCTACGGGATCGACTACGGGCTGCATCTTTAATTCGACGCAAACCTTGTTTCAACTCATCTAACATTGCCAGGTATCGTTTGCACCAGAAATTGTAGGCGGCGGATGTGGTTGGTGGAGGTATTTGTTGATCAGTTGCGCCTGGCGCTTAAAGACCACGTGTGGATGGGACCGCCAAGCGCTGTGGGGATTATCACCAACTTGGGGAGCGTTGCCTGCGGCAACAGCTACCTTGCTCGGAAGTTCAGCTATTCGACTCGTTTACTGCAAGTGGCCAATTGTCTAAGGACGTTGTTATCATGTATCGGGGTAGCAAAGAAACAACAGGTGTAATGAACATGTACACGTAAAC
>WSTG01001390.1:0-10138 GCA_019616325.1 Ceratobasidium sp. 394 | reverse complement strand
GAGTCGGGGATCGAGCCTTTGGAACGTCGTCTGCGCCGTAGTAAATATGATTTATAACCTTGACCGACATCGCTGCCAAAACAATACCGTGAGCACACATCCCTTGCCCACTCGCCAACTCACGCGACAGCGCCCAACAAGCGCATACATGCGGCGCCGGGCCCGCAATCCGTCTCCGCCTTGCCTCGAAAGACAAAACCGCGAGCTGGGACTGCGCGCGCGATGCCGCATGTATGCACTCGTAAGCCACGTACCAACTCCCACTCACACACGCGCTTCTCCATCTCCAGCTTCTCCGCCTGCGACAACTCTCCGTCCTTGACTACGATATCCGCGCGTTCCTTTGCGCGTTGTTGTTCCTTCCACTCGGCCACTTCGTCTCCACGTTCGATCGGAGCCGTGAGTCCACCATGCGGCAAGCCTTGATGGCCCGCAATCAGAGGCGCGATCCCAGCTGGAGGGTACACGGGGCGAGTTGACACGGGAACAGGGACGCCCGCGCGCGGAGGCGCGCAAATCGTTGCAAATCGGCCCGAGCCGTCGGCAACAGGCACGCTCTGGACGCCGAAAAACGTCGCTTGGCGAGGGGGAACTTGAGAGGGGACAGGAGGAAGCTTATCGCACACATTGTTGCGCGCGAGCTCGGCAGGGGCCGGAGTCACGCCCGCAGGGCCGTACAGCAGAACATCGCGCGAAACGGCGCCGCCGCCTCGCATCGCTCGACGCGTCTGCTCGACCACCGATTCGCCGTAAGGCTGTATCGGCGGGAGCGTGCGAATTGGCGGCAATCGCAACTCCTCTTCCTCGCCCATCTCGGGTGACCCAACTTCCGTACGGATGTCCGCGTCATCTATATCCTCCTCAATCTCCATCTCGGGGTCTCTGGCAAGTCCGGCTCCCTCCCCAAACGCGGCAATTGGAAGCGCATGGGTCATTGGGAAGCCAAAACGCGCGCGGATCGGAGATACCGGCGAGATGGTACTCGCGCTCGCGGGGGTCACCATGATCGATGTGACCGGAGTGACGACGGGCGAGTGGAGCGCACGCGTGGTGATCGTCGGAGGCGTCTGGAGGTAGCCCTGACGGGCGGTGGATGGGGTCTGAATCGGATAGGGGGTAGTCGAGGGATAGTTCATTGATTGGGAAGTTTGCATGCCCGGCCGAGGTACCGCCTCGAGAGGCTCGTACACCTAGCGCCACAATCAGTTAATTAAGAGTCTAAAATGCGAGTGATCGAGCGACTTACCGGTCCGACACGCGCCGAAACTGGGACAGGGACGCCGGCTTCATCGTACGCGGCGCAATTGCGCAAAGGCGACGGAGCGAGGGCGCTCGAAGAATGTATATCGGTAAGCGAGCGTGAGCGCTGGATTTTTGAATGTTTTGGACGCCGGATCGAATATGGGTGTTTCGACCGAGGATGGGTGTTTGAGCGACGGACCGAGACCGATGCGACGCCACGGGGAGTTGATGACCGAGTGATTGGACCAGGACAGTCGGTGCGCGAGCGAAGGCAGCCGGCACATTTCGCGCCGAGAACCAGGACGCGGTGGGGAAAGTAGTCGAGATCGTGCATTTCAGGGGCGGGAACGATTATAGGTGAGTCAAAATAATAAGAATAATTATCGGTTGAATCGAGGGAGAGCCGGTCGAGATCGTGTTCGTGCAAGCCACAGGCGATTTCGCCGTAAGATATCGCGGCAAGCATTGCGCCGACCCAAAGTGGAAAGCCGAGACCAGAGGAGTGGGGAGAAAGAGAACGAGGCCCGAGAGATAAATACGAGACCAGGAGAAAATCAGCCACGAGACACCGCACCAAATACAAAGGTGGCAACAGCGGGAAGAAGAAAACACGATTCCGGGCGCGGACGATAAATAGGAAACGATTAGCCACGAGACAAAGGCCGATCCCACGTCACGCCGGCGTCACGAGCCGCCCGGAGACGCCCGCCACAACAGACGCCGCCAACGTTCCATCAGAACACGTTGCAAATGGATTTGCAAATTCGAGAGTCGAGTCATAACACAGCCCGACAGGTGATGCGTGACAGGAAGAAATGAAAACCAAATCGGATTAGCGAGGCACGGCGCTGGAGATAGGGGCACTGACCGCACACGGGTTCTTGGGAATGGTGATGTGAAGGCGGCGCTTGACGCCGGGGGAAGCAGATCTGTCGCGCTCTCCGACCAAAACGGGATTGGGGCCATTCCCACTGTCGTACGGGTGCCAGCGAGCGGCGGCGCGGGCCCGGGTCGATGGGCTCGGACTCGCGCCGTGCGAGTGGGGGAGGTGTTGGTACGGCCATGCCGCGTGGGGGATGGGATTGTGCAGCATAGCGCGGGCGGGAGGGAGGATGTGGGTCCGGGCAAAGCCGAGTCGGTCAGGGGTGCGGCGGGATGCGGGGCTTGGAGTTCAGATTGCGAAACGGGGGAAATGGTAGCGGGGACGGGCCCAGGGATGGTAACGGCGGGTCAGCTACGGGGTATGCAGTGGAGGGTGTGGGCATGCGCCGGTGGGCGGTGCACGGGTTGGCGAAAACGAATCGATAGTCAACACGATGGTCGAGGGGTTTCGGATCCAGGCAGACAAGATTGGGTGGAGCAGGACTGAAAAAAGCAAAGTTGGCGAGTGTCGAATGTATTAGTGGTCGGTTGCAGGCGTAGAGTACGGAAAACGCGGGAGATTCAGATCTGGACGCCATAAGCGGCAGTGACGGAGGTGGATGGCGACATGATGTCGAGGCGCTCGAGGCGAGAAAAACAAAGGGCGTCGGGGACGAGGGTGGGTAGAGCAAGAGGGGGTATGCGCATCCGAGTGCCGGGCAATGACGGCCTTGATCTATTGTCGTGTAGCTAATCAACGACCGTCTACTGGCACGCACCGACTTACCGACTGGACTGCTGCTCTGCACTCGAGCAAAGTAGTCGGCCTTCGGCGCTGATCAGGTCACTCGGGTCACCGCCCCCGGGGTCCGTCCACGAGTCAGCCCGGGCCCCTGGCACCGCCAATGACTCGCTGCGCCCACGAGCCAATCAGCGTGCGCTTCCCACACGGCTCGACTCGCCTCGGTTCGCGCATACACCCAGCGGCCGGAACATCTAGTCCCGCACTAGTCGTGTGCTTCGCCGACGAGTTCCGCCTTGGCCGATGCGGCTGTCGCACTCGGCTATTGTCTAGCCTCGACATACGAAACACGCCCCATCCTATACGACCGCAAACTGACTCCAATCGATACGCCTCGAGAATCCCCCACTCGCTCCAGTGCTCTTCACCACATTCTGAAAAATAATCCCAGTGGTGCAAGACGCCCCGCGCTCTCTCGAGTCACCATTAACGTGGACGCACACGACAGGGCAACATCCACGGGCTTCCCATTTCGTGCGCGCGGTCCACACGCGCCGGTGCACGTTCAACTACCAATTCAAGTCACCCCTACAATTCTCATATTCGACACGCCTCTTCTAATCAGCTACGTCGCATTGCTCACCATTCTCCTTTTATCTCGAACTGGTCTCTTCCGCAGGCACAGCCTGTAACGACCTACGATTGAAACCGTAACTGAAAATGCCTCATCTTATCGTTTCCTTCCCACACTCGACGTTTCCTTATCCAGCCATCTCTTCGACGCGTTGTCGAGGCGGTGGGATCGGCCCATTTGCGCCCATCTTGCACTGTGCAACTCCACATATCAATATTTAGAGTTGGTTCAAGCGGCGCGCCTGTCGAGGCACAGACAGAGCTATACGCCTACCGCCAGGCGACTGTCATCCGAACGGGTATGTCGCGCCGCAATCAGTCACGCCCAAACGTACAGCCGCGAATAACCAAATTTAGATTCAAGTCGGGAGGCCACCCGTGGGCTTGTTTGCCCAATTCGGTCAAGCCCGCCGATGGACATTCGGGTATTATCCCCGTTGACGACCTGATCTACTATTCATATTTCCGGTTATCTTGCCCGTACGTCATTGATACGCGTGAGACTCGTTCACATGTCGGGTATGACATTTGCATGAAAAAATAGGCGACAAAAAATAACAACATATGGTTTACGCCGCCTCGGACCTCCTCGCAATCCCGGACCTAGACCCGGATCCTCTTCGCAAACACCACAAACTCGAGGCTCCGTGCGATCTTCGGTCGAATCTTATACACAGGCCCCTATCATCGAGGTTCAAAGGTCGAGTTCTCTTACCACGTTGTGCTCTTCGTTTTCCCAGCTGATAAGCGCCATGTTGAATGTCGTATACAGTCTATACAAATCATAATTTGTATTGTACACCCTCGTACGACTGGATCAAGACGACATACTGCAACTTACGTGCATAGCAACTACAAGGTCCGTCAAAGCTGTACCTCGCTCGCTCTTCTCAACTGCGGGACGTATCATGGGTCGAGTTTACACATCGTAGTCATTCATCCCGTCATCCCCCTAGCGCCCCTGGCTCGATCTGTCAGTGTGACCCCATCACACATGTCACACCGGCCGGACACGAGGCGAAAATACAAAAACTCAAAATCCTTTCCACACCACGAGGACAAAACCGTGGCTGAATTCTTGATCGCAAGACGCACATCAAACCCGTGCACCATTTCCGTCGTTGCCGCTAAATCAAACCTCGTGGCACAGATTCAAAGCGGTCTATAAAAGGAATGAAACGACTCGGAGCGCGCATAAGTCGTCATCATCTATTAGCCGGAGCATCGGTTAGGTCCCCCATTTGCCGCCCATAAATCATCGGTTCCGATTTGAGTGGGGCAAGTGTACAGTATAAAAAGGGGCGAGTGTGACTCGGTTGTGGTGTTGACCTTTTATAGACAAGTGTGACGTGGGGAGTGTGGAGATTAGTGCAAGCGGGTTGTGAAGTGCGGGATGCGAGTAATGGGGTGTTGTGGCGGGATTTTGTCATGTCGCGCCAAAGGTTCGTGTGTGGGAGTTTGGGAATATGCTCTTCTAACGGATTAGAGGGAGTACTTTGTGAAAGGATGGTTGAAGCGCGTGCGTTTATCCTTGTGGCGGAGGAGGCGTCGAAGAGCATGCGTAAAGGTGGATAGAGCAGTGTGCTAGCGACATCAGCTACTGTGGGGGCGGAAAAGCAATGAGAACAAGGCGGAGCGAGTTCAAATAAGGCGGGAGAAGTTTAGACTTGTTTGCTCGCTTGGCTGGGATAGTCACGTGAGCATAATGAGCTTGACGTCAGCTCTCCCTCTACCTTTTCCCCGCGTCTCGAGTCACAGTCGACAAGATGTCAGTCCTTCTCGTATTTGAGATACCCCACAGTAATGGTAAACCGCGTTGCCAGCTTCTGCGTAACCAACGTACCTTGTGGTCGACAAAACGGGCGAAGCTAGGGCTGCCTTTGGGTAAGCAAGTCGGTTATTCGTAGCCTTATGTTTTATCTTACAGTTTGTTAGTACCACCGTGGAGCTTGTAATTTGATCGAAACGCGAGCTCTGACAGTAGAGTTGCACCGGACAAGCGCTCGAATCTCTTTTCGACCCGACCACGATGTTGCACAGAGACTTGCCCTTTGGTCTCGCTCGGAATCGTGGACACGCCGAACCGTTTTTCGATGGACAACCTTCGATCCTTCGCAAGCCGAACCCAAAGATACCTCAAACTCGTGCTGGGAATGTCTCGCGGGAGCAGCAAGACGGTCACGAGACTCTACCAGAAGACGTGATTGTCATTATTCTGGGTTATCTGACTGTAGCAGAGCTTATGGTCGTCCGGCGGGTAAGCGCATCTACCAGTTTTCCCTATCAGGCATCTAACAGATTCCAAGTGCGGCAAATGGTTCAAATACCTAACCGAGAACCGCCAACTCTGGATCAACTTTATCTCCCACCCCTATTTTCCAACCCCAGCCTCAACACCCCCACTCGACACTCTCCCAACACACACACTCGAACACCTCGTCCGCCGCCAATTCGAACTCTCGCGTACCTGGTCACCCAAGAAACTCAACACAGCCTCGTCCCTAGTAGTACCCATCCGCCGCTCGTACCGCCTCTTTATGCCCAACAACGAATCCCTCACCGCCATGGCCTCGATGGACGGCTGGGTGGCAGTTGCATCTGATCTGGGCGGGGTGTATGTGTGTGCTCCGTTTGGTCTGGGCTTTGAGCGGGGTGTCAAGTGGATCAGGATGCTGTCTGTGCCGGTTGAGATTAACAAGCTGTGTGTGGCTGTATGGCGCGGGTCTGGAGGTGATTGTGTGGCTGTGATGTGGGCTGGTCGGCTTAGCGTGGCGCTAGAGTTGGTCTTTTATTTCTCTGGTCTTGTTTGTGTGACTTAATGGGGTTGTAGGTTTCAGTGCGGGCTGGTGACTGCTTCCGTGGAAGATCTGGTTGCTTCACAGAGCCGGACGCAGGGAAGGATTGTGCTGAGCACGTCGGATTTTGTATCGTCGTCGACTATGCAGGTTCGAAATCCTGCTTCGGAAATTATGGATATCGCGTTGGGAGATCGGTATTGTGCGATTGTTGATGCTGCTCATATTATCCAGGTGTTTATGCACCGAACCTCGAGCGATGAGCGAGTTGATGCTCCTAATCGCTTCGAGTTTCAAGGAAGGTATCGGTCATCTCGCAAGGTGAGCCATCGATTCGTGCTTTCGTATCTGATGCTCAACTCGTTCCAGACGATATCCCTCCAATTCCTACCAAACGACCAACTACTCTTCCAGTCTGACAGCTACATAGCGATCTACAAACCCGTTTCTCCCGACTCTTCAGTCATATCGACTCGGTTCTTGACTCGCCTGCCTTCCACCCACTACTTTGGTCTCCTCGCACAACGCCGATCCTCTGCTGCCCCGTCTATTCCAAACTATATGAGCGTGCCCCTACTAGCGCTAAGCGAGAGCGGCGCCGAAGTCACCCACTTTGACATTCGCCTTTCTCCTTCCGACGGCGAAAACACTGGTGACTATGGGTTCTCGTACCGTCGCTCCGTCCCGTACCTCCTCGCGCCCTGGATGAAACCTTTTTCTCTGGGTACTATCAACGGTGGACACTCTCGCCTTGTTTGGATGACTTCTGCAGAAGGTCAACCGTTTGGTATCGCACTCGGGCGGCTCTGTCAAGGTAGCAGCGATCCATTACAACTGTACGAGGCGCCGTTGAACCCGACCGAGTTGGAGTTGGGAGAGTACAGAAAGGCCTTGCTCGAGCATACACCGTCCGGGCCGTTGTTTGCGTTTCATGAAGGAGAGGGAAAGTTGCTTGGTGGTGTGCACGGGACGCCGGACTTGTTTATGATGGAGTATTGATGGCTTGAGCTTGATGTGCATATACCCTTGTCTACGTATTCCACAGCCGTGTTAGGGATGGATCTGTAACCTTAAATAGGGGTGGTTGTGTTTGTAACGATATCCTCGTACTTGTCCTGGCTTGGCATGTTAATCGGACCTTTTCTCGCTTTTTTGGGCGTGTTTTTGGTTGATATCTGATTACCGTCGAGGTCACCATCGCAGGCAAGCTTGAGACATGTGCCTCGGGAACTGGCCGACAAGTCTCCATCGAGTGCCCGGGCTTGTACCGAAATCGAGCCATTGCTTTCGAGTGGAGATGCCTACATACGGGCCCGATGTGCACGAATGGATCTTGCTCGCAGTAGCAGAGCGAGTCTCATGCTAAAATCGTCATCACCTGGACCCGACTAGGGGCGCTGCAGGAGGCGAGAACCTACCTTTATGGTCATCCCCGATCATCCTTGCGGCAGATTCACGTGTAGCTGTAGAATCTGGACCTAGCACGAGCATAATATCGAATAGTATATGCATGGCTTCAGTCATTATCTCACTTAATACAATGCTCGAGATGCTGCGTCTGGTCATTATGGTCGTTTCAGCCGGCGTATAGATCCTGTTGGCTCAAATACTCGCTACTTTGGTGGTTCCAGCGTGGTTGTAGTTACTCTGAGGTAAAGCTCGTATTTTAGAATTGTTGATTCGCCGACTATGTCTTCCACCGGAAGCGTAGAGCCACTTTGACTCCATTGCGCCCATTTTTCCGTATCACCGGAATAAACTAGCTGTATTGCGGTGGCCCAGGTGCGCTAAACTAGTCAGTCCACGGCCTCTCCAGCAGAAGGAAAGCGAGGAGCTGAAGGGAGTGGTGGGCTGGGCGGCGCCATTCTTTATTTTTCCCATTAAATCAAAAAGACACTGTTAGAGAGAGCGAGGGTGCCTGGCGAAGGAAATCGTTGATGTATGCGAATAGGTTGAAGCCGTAAGCTACCTTGGTTCGTTTTAACGTGAGATAAGGTGGGCGAGTAGATGATCACGTGGCTTACTTTTTTCAGAACACCTCCAGTGCGCACCACCCGATTTCCTCGTTGCTAGTCGCAAACTTCTGCCCTGGGGATACAAAATCTGGGCGCCCGTCAAAAATCTATGAGCATTTAACTAAACTTTGTGGGGCACACCCAGAACACCAATTCACTCGGGTCATAACTGGAACTTACTGTCAGCTGGCAACCGATATCCTCTTGGAGAGTCTCCCACCCCTAAATCAGCCTATTATCGTTTTAATCGTACGAACCATGAGCAGCTGTCCGATAGATGGCTTGCCATCTGAAACTCTCTCCCAAATATTCGTCACCCTCAATGAAGCTAGCCTGTACGCGCGTTCCATCGGGGACGGGAGCTACGGCCCGATAGATTATCCAACATTGCTTTTGAGCGTTTGCTCCCGCTGGCGGCACATTGTTCTTACTACTCCATATCTCTGGTCATATATTGATTTTGCTACTGCACGGGGCATGCTACAAAACCTGGAGCTAGTTAAGCGCTACTTTCATCGAGCGCAAAATGCATCCCTTCGTATTCGCATCGGAATGTATCATATTGGGTTTCTGCAGCAAAACGTTGATCCAGAGGTTGAATATCTTCTTCGCTCGAGCGTCCCGCGCCTACAGTCGTTGGCCATCAGCTGCTGGCACTCTAGTTTCGTAAAACAGACCATTACCACATTGTTTTCCGACGCCGAAACACCTCCAATCCTCAAATTAGCGTTATTTCTGCATTCCGGAGACAAACGTATACTCGCGGACGAAAAACTTTTGCCTCAAGAATGTCTTGATCGACTATTTGAACCTCTACAAAGCCTATACTTGGACTCTGTGTCTCCAGACTGGCAGCGCCTGGCATGCCGGAACCTTGTTGAGCTGCAGCTTATCGAACCACCCCTTCACGGGACTCCCAGCGTGCAGCAGCTCGAGAATCTTCTAAGAGTTAATCCAGGCTTACGCTTCGTCAAATTCCAGCGGTTCTTGTTTGATTTTGAACGCCCCGCCTCGCTCCGGCTGATCCAGTTACCCCATTTGGAGGAGCTTGACCTAATAATGAACCCACGGTTTATCGATTGGTTCATCGGTATACTTGCCCCCGGATCGCACGATCTCACAATCCGGTTAACCTCCTGGGGGCAGGGGTACGACGACCCTGGTATAGCGAACGCACTTGTTACCTTCTCCAAGCGAGCACGCATCACATCACTCCATGTCTTTGGCAATTGCCTCTCGCCTTTTCACCTCTACGATAACCTACCCCATCTCCATACTATCCGGCTCTTACATCAGTCATTATCAGAGTCTGCGTTTGTGGGGCTGGGTGAAGCTGCACACCCACTACCTCGCTTGCATACTTTCGAAATTTTATCGTGTACACAAGACCAGGGAAGCCTGTATGGACTACGAGCTATCTGTAGGATTCAGTCTCTTCGGAGGATCAAGTTTAGGCGCTTTGAAGTTTGTGTGGATGGGAGGAAATGGGACTCGGGAGAAATCGTCGAATGGCTTGCCGCGTGCGGTGGTAGTAGAATTGAAATTATAGACTCGCCGGAGTTGGAGTTTTACGCTCATCCTTCTCCATTTCATTGATAGTGTGCTCATATCATGCAAGGAATATTCAATGTATTGATTCCACCACTTATGTAGAGCTAAAAACGAGCAAAGCGTGGTGATTGAATTCGATGCGTAGGCGGATATGATGATTATGTGTCACACCATTTTACCTTCTGTTACCCTTCACCCAGACCACTTTCCTGGAGAATACATATTCGAAAAGCCAATCGGAAGCATATATGAGTAGCTGGTTAAGCTCTGTGGGTGCTAACCGGAAAAAATCATGAACT
>WSTG01001389.1:0-10139 GCA_019616325.1 Ceratobasidium sp. 394 | reverse complement strand
TCATGCACGGATACTCACCGATCTGCAGATAGTGAGTGTGTATTTGGGTTTTCGTGTTTTTGCTCCGGTTTTCTCACGTCCATCAGAATGTGCGTCTTGCCTTTAGTATTCGAGGTTACAACTGTCACGAACTGATAATGCACCTTGGGATCATGGATATAGCCGGTAAGTGATAGGACAATACGTTACTTGTTGTGTATAAGCTTTTTAACCGGCTCTGTGTGTACTTCCATGAGCAGGATGTAAGCGGGTCATTCATAGCATTATTTGCTTTCTTACCGATGTCTGTATGCGGCGTTTGGACTCCGATATCAGCTAGTGAGTCGCGAAAAGTTCACCTCTGCCCGACGCTAACCTACCCTTATTGTTTAGTACGTGAGTTCAAACACATACGTCAATACAAGCCAATTTTGTACTCACCGCTTTCTTTATGGCACGCTTTCTCCTAATCAGTATGTCAGTGACTTTCCGCTAGACTTTCCTTCAAGAATATCTCAATTGCCACTTTTCTATTTCACCCGGACTTGAAACTATTTAGAAGGTTCGTGAGCCTTTTCGTGGCTAAGCCTCTATTTACTTAATTGTTGTCCATTCAGTTGGTGAGATTCTTTCGCCGTTCAAACTCTTCCTTGAACTGTTTCTTACGAAATGAATTCACCCTGGAAGGAGGTACGTATGCAGTTACTACGAATCGAGTTTCAATAGCATGAATATTGCGTATATTTGCTCGACTATACTTGGGGCAGCCGGTAAGCCTTTCCAGTAGTCCGCTTCGCTCATAACGCTGAATTGGTGGAAAAAACTACTCGATAAAATAGGGGGTAAGTCTCATTCCATATAGTTTCCAGTAGAGAGGCTCTGACTGAACGACTGCCCCCCGTTTTGGTACTAGGATGTAGGTGATTCAACTACGCTGGATTTATGCCACACTAACATTTTTGGCGTGTAGATTGTACGCACCTAACCCAACAAACATGTGACAACACTGACATCGCAAGTTGAAAATCGATACTAGATCGTGCGTGTTTCGCCTTGCCGGGTAACTTGAATGATTAAAGTTGATTTTTCACTCGACGCTCACTTAGATTGTACGAAACAACTTTTCATTACCTCTCGGATTAATATTTCTGATAGCTCTACTGTTGTTGGACATGTAGGATGTAAGTCACGTAACCTAGCTTCATAAAAAGAAACGCAGGCTGATGTGGTAGCGCTTAAACTTAGGAGGTATGTATCACAGAAGATTGTACCAACCTTAACAATCAGCTTACTACCACATATGCTATCGGAATTTAAGAGGGTATGTTCAGGATGCCATAGTTTCTATGTACAAGGTCCCTCATTGTTGCCGCCAATCACTTAGATTCAATTGGCGACCGTTCGCACTGGGCCAGGTCATCTGTTGGGGGTGACGGAACGACAACCGAGCAACTTGATCGCAAGACAGCAAGAGGTATGCGGGACCTCGTTTTGATGCCAGAACTCTCTCCCACATGCCCCCACAATAGCAACAGAAGTTCCTATTCCGGGTCACGCGCCAGGCGGAAAGGCCCCTGAGCACTGCTTCAACTTCAGCATCCCTTCTCGATGTGAGTCACACAGTCTGGAGTTCGGAGCTTGTAGTTCATCGGCGTCGCAGACCCTTCCTCGGTATAGTCATAGTCCCAAGAGTTTCTGGGACTCAGACGCGGTCCCAGTCAAAATGTCGCTTTTCGAGCTTTACATGATCCTGCAAGCCGACTCCTCGTCTGGCCGATCCCGAGTAATTTCTGTTACTTGTTACAAGGGGCACCAGGGCGTGTGGCACGAATATTTGGTGTTCCAAGTACATTCATTGCAGTTTGCTCCTCGGTGGATACGCCTCGAGCGTGCGGCTCTGCAAGCTGATCTCGGAGTGACCGGATTTCGACATCGGCTCCAGAGCTCCACCTCGGCTTTCGTTCCCGACAATACAGCAATTATAGCCTCTTCGCCAGACTTGACCTTTGAAGACGCACAAGTCATGGAGCATATTGTGTTTTCATCACAGCAGCAACCTAGCCTTTTGACGCTGTCGAAGCTACTGGAGGCATTTTGCAAGGAGTCCACAGTCTATACTCTTTCTGGGGTAAGCTCCAGTTCTAACACGCCTTGCAGAGAATTAACAAGGCTGTGTAGGAGAACTGTTGGTTCTTTTGCTCGGTAATTATAGAGAACCTCACCAAGAATTTGGGGAGTAACGTGAAAGCGAGGAATCGAGCGCTGGGACGAGACACTAGGAGAAGGATTGCCAATTCGTTCGAACGCTTGCTGGCTTGATTTTTCCTCTTTTCCTTTCCTTTTCTCGCCCTTCCTTGGGCTTCTCATTTCTTCAACAAGTAAACAAGGCGCAACGTGAAAAAAGTACAAGTACTGGCCTGTAACTTGAATGCAAAACGCAATCTCCCAGTTTCAGATGCACAACCAGTTTCTTGTGTAGGACACTACGGCAATTGCAAGTACTTCTCAAAGGTCCCAAGTCCCAAAAGTCCAAAAAAGTCCATCCAAATATAGACTAGTCAATCCTCTGTATTGGAAATAAAACCCAAATTGCGATCCAGCCAGCGGATCGCTTTCCCCTATGTTCCAAAGCAGCTAAATGCTGAAAACTACCCGTAGGAAGCCGGCTGGTGGGCCGGCCAGCACACAACAACACACCCATTAGACCATGTTATTGAGGCAAGAAAACCACTCCGGCGAGAGCCCCCAGAATTGTTTGTCCTTGTTTGCACCTCCTTCTGAGGCTAGAAACCCAATTTGAAATGATAGTGGACGTTTCTGACATCCATTTGGGACTAAAAGAGACATTTGGGACTTGAACCTGGTCCAAAACCATAGTCTTAGACAGGTCCTTTTGGTGCTAATTTACGTTGTATATTGGACTTGACAGGAGTACTCTACTGGACTTGCCCAGAGTAGTATTATGGACGCTTCTCGAGTCCCTTGACTTGCCACAGTGGGATATGCTTAAGCCTGACAAAAAAAACTGCCCTGTACAGCGTTTGAGCGGCGCCCCTGCACAACAGGTGGATACATGACACTTACCAGTTTCCCTAGGTTCGAAAACATTCACAGCTAGAGCCCAACGTGGATAAAGGGTACCCAGGCGGAAAAATCACTCTCGCCGATGTGCGTCCTCAGGTGATGCATTGCCTCGTGCAGGGCTCTGCATGCCCTTGAACTATCTGCCACGCCCCCTTTGAAGAGCGCCGCATATACCTGGTCAGCAACCAACGGGGCGTGTTGATCATGGATTGACCACATGGTGGCGATCAAACTCGAATAGCCGGTCATGTTCATAGCTCCGGCCAGATGAACCCACTCGTCTGGTAGATTCTCGTCTCCCAGGGCGGTTTGACACGCCGACAGAAACGCAAAATCAGCATTTGATCGTGTCCTCCAGGTGATACCCGTAAGGTCCAGTGGGCGGTCATGGAGGTAGAAGGCACTGGAGGTCGGCTCCGCTACGTCTTGAGAAGCGTGGCAGGCAAAATGTATCCAACTGTACTTGCCCATAGCTTCGAGTATAGAGCCGATAGTTGCATCGCCTTCAACCAACCGTTTAAAGCGAATCGAGCCGGCGTGTTTTGCGATGTTATCGATTTCTTGAACAGTCCCCGGGAGAGGCGGCTGGCCAATCGTCGACGATAGACCAATCGCCAAGATCCCGGAAAAGTCGTCCGCGAATACAGTATGACGAATCAACGAGTCGAGCGTTGGAGTGTACGAAGTGAGAACGTAATTGAAAGCTCGATTCTCAGGCTCGGGAGTATCGTAGCAACCAGCAGCATGAAGGGGTAAGAAAGAAAGAGGGCCTGTGGTGCACCAGGTTAGACGTGGTTGTTGCCCGATCGGAAGAGGTTTCTACAGGTATATGCGTGTTAACGACTTCGATTATGGTGATATAATAGCCGCGTACCAGATATCCCAGATGGGTAAGAACAGGCTGGACAACGCCAGACCATAACGTGGCTAGGATGTCCCGAAATCCCATCCTGTTGTCTTCTTCAACGTGAAATACTGGGCGTCTTACGCTGCGACTACGCAGGTTCCCGTGATGCAACAGTCTAAATAGTTGGTCTCGTAACTGAATAGCCAGCTTGTAGGAGAAGCTAGGGAGTGGGAGATGAGCTACCTCCGGAAAGTTTGGCCGGAGTAATAGCACATCGCAGTGTTTCTCGTGCATGTTTACAATCGCCACAACCCCGGAGTGGGCTGCCTGCAAGAGTTGAGGCAGTTTCTTCGGAAGCAAAAAGTTGTGGAATCCATCGACTAGGCGAGCTTCCTGGAGCAGTTTATCCCAGCCTTCTGCCAAACGACGGTATCGCTGAGAAGAAAGTTCATGCGGACTGGCGTTGTGAGGTACCATGTTTACTGTATCTGTCAGGCCGATGTGAAAGGCAATGTACCCTAGTTCATCTGCTAGCTCAGGTTTAGCGCGGCGGAGATCATCCATAGGTGTTAACATCCGTAGCTTTTGTTTCCACACGATGGATCTCCCTTCTTCTAACCATTCTACGGCTAAATCATACGCATTATGCTCGATGGCGACAGCGACTGCCTCGATAACTACGCCCCCAACGAGGGTAACGTCTCGATACCGGTTCTTCAACATGTTCCCCATCCAAACAATGCTAGGAACGAGGCTCATAACCAACGCATACGCCTCAAGACAAGTCGACTCGTGATTCCGAGAGGATAATCGAGCCCAGTTGCAAGCAGCGTCAAACCTAGACCAAGGATCTCCCTGAGTCGACCGCGCGGCTTCCCCAAAGACTTTGATTGACCGTTCCAGATCAAGGTGGTTGCCCAGATGCTTGAACCGAGTGTGTAGTGCGCTTCCAAGGGTATTGGCCCATCCTGCTCTACGAGAGTCGTCTTCAGAAATAAGCAATAAAGCTTGGTCTAGATAGGTTATGGCTTGGTCACCATCCGATGTATCTCGGAAGGCGCTGTATCGACTTTCAAGCGAGATACCGAGGCTCATCAACCATAAAGACTTCATAGCGTTCGTGTCGGGAACCAAAGCGACGGATTGAGTTTGACATTCAATGGCTCGATTGATATCCTCTGGAGCGCCCGTGAGCTCAAAACGGCGCAAGAGCGTAACACCCAGGTTATTGGACCAGGTAGTTTCAAGAGCGTGCCCATTGGGAGTGAGCTTTATAACGAGGTCCAAGGATTCAACGGCTTTGTTAATATCTGCGAGGCTTCCCAAAGCTTCAAATCGATTCCCCAAGGAGCTTGCAAGATTGTTCAAGTATCTAGGCAAGTCCGGATGCTTTTGCGGGGTGAGGAGAATCGCCTGATCTAGATGACGGATTGCCATATCGATATCGGTTATGTTGTTTAGGCGTCTGAAGCGAGCTTGTAAGGAACCAGCTAGGTTGTTGAGCCGGGCTGCCCCGTGAGCGTGGTCACTTGTCGCAAGTGAGACGACCTCGTTTTGCAAGGATACGGCTCTGTCAATGTCCGCCAATTTGCCTTGACGTAAAAAGCGATCCCTCAACGCCAAACCAAGCGAATCAAGGATGAAAATCCTATTGAGGTCCTCCTCAGAAGTCAAGGAGAGACTTTGGTCTAGACAAGACACAGCCTCGTTGATATCGGCGAGCTCGCCCAGATGTGTGAATCGAAAAATGAGCAATGCGCCAAGGTTATGAAGTAACCTCGACCTATCGGTATGATCGCCCGGAATAAGCGACATAGCCTCCTCTTGTACTTCAATTGCGCGCTGTAGGTCTACAAAACTGCCAAGAGTCTCGAAGCGCAGCCTAAGAGAGAGGCTCAGGTTGTTCATCCTTCCGATAAGATTGGGGTCCCCCTTGGGTGTTAGCGTTTTAGCCCGACCATGGCATACGATCGCCTCGCCCAAGTCCATAATGTTGCCACGGCTCTCAAACCGACTTTGAAGCGAGTTTCCGAGATTATTGAGGAAGCTAGGTTTTCTCGGGTCGTCATCGGGGGTAGACGAAAGCCCACCGTGGCAGTCAACGGCCTTGTCGATATCAGTGAGCTCACCCAGGCGGCCAAAACGACGAGCATGTGCGGTTCCAAGCATGTTAAGTAACTCGGGTCGACTCGGATGTTCTTCGGACATGGCGCGAGTAGCCTGATCCAGTGTATCAATTGCGCGATTAATATCTGAGAGTGCTCCGCCAAGTTCAAAACGTAGACTGAGCAAGTTTCCGAGATCACCAAGCCAGATGGGCATAGAGTCGTCGTTGGGAGCCAAAGACATGGACTTTTCGAGGTAATTAACCGCCTTGTCAAGATCGTCAGCCATGCCTCGATGCTCGTAGCGGGTAAGGTGCATGCTGCTCAAATTGCTAAGCCATCTGGGAACGTCGCCATGACTAGGAGTCGCTAGTATAACCGCATCGGCCAAGCGCGCGATAGCGGCATCAAAATCTTCGGATGATCCCAGACGAAGAAAACGTTGTCCGAGAAGATAGCTCAGAAATGAAAGGCGGGCTGGCTTCATCGCGTTACTATCGGGAGTATGCCGGATTGCCTCTTCTTGGCACAAAACCGCCCGATCGGCGTCGGGTGACTCCGCCACAGCCTCGAATCGATCTTGTAGCGCATCAGCAATGCTTGCAAGGATGATATGTTTTGTGTTGGGCCTGGGTTCGGGCTTATGCGCTAGCGCCTGGTCATAACAGTCAATTGCCCTGTCAAGGTCCAAGAGTCGTCCCGTGCGCTGGTAGCGGGTGCAGAGCGAGCTACCCATTTTGAAGAGTGATGCAGGCTTCTCTGGGTGCCCATCTGGGGTGAGCTGGACGACTCGCTCCCAACGGACAACAGACTGGTCGAGTATCGCGAGTTGGTTTAGTTCATCGGTGCGACCGGTAATCATAGTTGGGGTGTGTCCGGAGTCAAGAGGACTGGTGGTTTGAAGTTGAGGAGAAGCCGAGGCAAGTCGTCCCTCGTGTGACATGTTTGATGCAAGGATGCTCTAAACAGGCAGGAAACTCAAATTTAGTTATATTGTAAAAATAAAAGGATAAGACATCACACCTACTACTTTCCCGAGTATAAGTCTGTCAAGGTTCGATCCCGCCACTAACCTCTCAACCAAACGGTCGACAACTGCTTCCTCGTCACAACCTGAGCTGAAGAGGCGGAAGGTTCCTTCCTCACAGTATAAAGTATAAAGAGCACGAAAGATGATATTCAAGGAAGAATGCTAGATCTAGCAAAGATGGTCGTTTGTGATGTCGCAGTGGCGATAGCGATGCTCCAATTTGGAACGGTTCTCTGGCGGAAGCAAGCACAGATACGATTATAGACCAAGACAGTAGAGAGACACCCAACCCTTTGAATCTTTTCTTTTCGAGTTTAAACAGAAAAGGTTAGGACTACTAACTGAGTGTGGCAAAATCCGATCAAGGGGGAAGTTAGCGGCAAAATAGTCACGTGCATGGCGCCTAATCATAGCCGGTGGCTAGCGCCTCGCATCGGGTAACGCCGGAGGTTCGAGTCCTCCCCCACTCACTCATGCCTGTGGCATAAACTTGGTAAATTAAACATCCCAGATCATCTTTTATCCATTTGTCCTTCTCAAAACTTCTACTAGTCCTTTGTAACCACAAAATATCAAACGCATGCATTGATTTCTAACGAGTCTTAAAACAAAAGCATCAACCAAGGCTACCTTGCTGGAGCTATCAATCGCATGCAGATTCTTGACGACCACTGACTATCTAGTGGCTTCAACAGGCACGTATCGTGGTAGGTGTTTCTAGCATATTATCAATCAGGATATGTACGAATACCGACGAGATATTCCCAGACTTGCCTATTAACTTGAAAAGGCACTCCAGAGGTATCTAATCAACTTAACAGCGGCGGCCTCCTGGCGTAAGTCGGCAACTGGCTGCGTCCTGCGAGAAAGCAACCAATCGCCTCCAGACCCCACATGCGCCCCGACCATACGACATCTTCTGTTCTACCGTGTCTCACCTTCCAGGTGAGGGGTTTCAGGGTGTAACAGAGGTCCACGATTAGGAGATTCAATCCATAGGCTTCATACGCTCAGCAGACGGGTCCCACCGAGAGAAAGCGCCAAATGCCTCAAAGTAGGATCGGGTGGACTCTCGACCCTTGCAACCTAGCCGCCTAGTAAAGTCTGAGCCGGAAACCAGCGTAAATGACCGATTTGTAGCTACAATTACAATAAATTAACGGTCGATTGGCCAATCGTATCGCACTGAACGATTCTACAACATGACTTGTTGAATTTAGAGAGCGTCAAGGTCCCCTGTGCGGAGTGGGCCACTAGTGATTTTCCAAACATTTTGGGGAGACGTCAGCTTCCAATCCACGAGAGTAGCGGGGCTACTAACTTCAGGAGGCCAAATCTTTACAAAGAGCAGTGATTAGTCCCAACGCCCACTGCGCCGTACTTGTCCATCAACCCGCCAAAGTCCTCACGCTTGGGCGCTATGTATGTTGAAGAGTTCTGCGACGTAGGTGCAGTAGACTGACGCGAAAACAAGGCGTGTAATTTTGAACTCAAGCTAGAGCCGGAGCTGGACGGGTGCGAAACCGTCCTGGATGGGGGGCGGGAGGGAGCTGTGCCAGAGCTACCGTACGAAGACGCGAGGGCGCCAAATGCCGCAGAGTAATCGCGGGGTTGTTGTTGCGCGCGAGACACCAAGGTTGTAGTGGACGCGGAGGAGCTAGCGTAGCAACTCGACATGATGTATGCGTTAGTGGACACGAATTGGTTTATGTGGTAATGTCAATAAATGCGAGTAAAAATTACTATCGAGCGCTATTGAGGTGCAAGCCTGAGTGGTGAATGCTAGGCAGCCGTTTCGTACTCGTTATATAGATACGACTCCGGTAGAATGCGCGCTAGCACTCGCCAGCCCACTTCATGAGCAATTGTTGCCCTGCCACAGCACAGCAGCACGTGAAAATAGGCTCAAGCCACTGCAAATTACCGTATAAAGACCAATGACTTGCATGCTTCCACATGGGCCACCCGATTTTGGAGCGGGAGTAAAAAGCGGGGGTGAAAAGGGGAAGGACTTGTCCAATTATGGTCTGATCCTAACAAGGTTGAATTGGCGGGAGGCTGAGGCGTTACTCGATATAGTGATACCATGAGCGAGTGCTCGTTTTTGAAAATTGGAGTGAAAAGTGAGAGAACGCTCATGGTATTCCTATATCGGGCACAGCCCGAGCCTCCCGACAATTCAACCTCGCTGCGTTCAATCGCTTCTAGCTCATTTCCGCTCCCACTGCATTCCACCCCTGCCTCAAACCGAGCAGCCTCACTCCAACCCCTTTTCTCCGAGTAGGCGACCGGAGTCACAAAGTAATGGTATAGTAGCGTAGACCTGCGCCGCTCCCGCCTGAAACAGTTGAGGTTGTCAGCGCCTGGGGAGAACGATGCAGCTTCCACACTTGCCAAGCTGTACTTTCAGGTATTCAAGGATATACTGAACAGAGAACCTTCTGTCGAACGTGAGGCTGAGCCCAAAGCGAAACGAATGTACGGTTCGAGCCCTGGGAATAAAGCTAGACTTACGGCAAAGAACAAGGGCGGCAACGGAGCAATGAGAGCTGACCCGAGTAGCAAGGCCGTCCCTGCCGGAACATAAGATTTAAGCGCCAAGTTGATCTCTGTGCGGTTGATGGGCGTTCATCGTGAATGGCCGTTTGCCAAGACAAATACCTCTATGTATGCGCCTTTTTTGTTGATCATTGGTGCATGTGCCCATTTAAGTTTTGGCAAGCACCTCGAACTTTAGTATCCAAGCTTTGGTAATCATGTTGGTTCGCCGGGTCAGGCAGGTCTCGTTATCAAGCCGGTTTATTAAACACTCTACACCTGGCTTTTAGATCATCGACTATAGGCGACTTGGAAGCTGGCCATTCATCCCAACCTACTCCCAGGCTTCGAGACTTGCTTAAGAACAAAACCAAACCAGGATTGCGACCGCCTCGAGGAGGCTTTCCATTCCCGATCCTGGGCTTGCCCATTGCTTTCATTTCGAAGAACAGGGCTCTACCTATGGGGATATGCGAGTTGTCGCACGCTGACGACCGGCCTTTGGCCCGGTAGATAACAATAGGCACTAAATTGTGCGAATAGCCACGATGCGAAA
>WSTG01001388.1:0-10150 GCA_019616325.1 Ceratobasidium sp. 394 | reverse complement strand
GTGTAAATAGTTATAAATTTTGTGAATTTCGGAGTGTGACATTATGGCAGTGGAGAAACCTTGCTGAGCAAGGTAATTCAGATCATTCACACAGAGGGATAGCAAAATGGCAACGAATAGTGTCAAGATAATGCATGCCGCACACCTCCAAATAAGGGCTAACATTGTTGACGCGCGGGACCTTGAGTTTACACAGACCCGTTTATTGTACACGGTGAATACTCCCATATATTACCCCTTCCACGTGTGTCGCATCCAACCGACCGCGTATGGAGACTCGGCCCGTGTCTATGTCCTAAGCCTGGGTGGTATGCTGCGAGAAAGAGGTAGCACTAGACTATGCTCATCATGAACATAGTCGATGCCTACTTAAATGAAGCGCGGTCATGACAGGAATCGACGCATTCAACCAGAAGCTCTTTATCTCCAGATCCAAGGATTAGTCTACTATACTCTATTTCGTCTCTCTATTAGCTCTGAAAGCTCTACGAATGACAACAACTCATGTACACGAATACGAAAGCAAAGTAAACGAAGTGTAAAGCAAAGAGCTGGAAGCTACCGCTTCGAAAACTTGAAGGCCTTAGATGCGGCGAGCGTAACAAGAGTGTTGAACACAGTAAAGGCAATCATGATACCAAGGTCACGCCAACGATTGTCGAAAGAAATGCCAAGACCAGTGTAAAAGTCATCGCCGTACGAGTAAGGGCAGTACCGGCCTGTTCATGAAATGAGATATTAGTCGGATATATGCGCACCAAAGTTGGCGGAACTTACAGTCGGAGCTGGAATCTGGGTTATCCAAGTAGCCGACGCTAGCATTCACAAAGTCCCCGGCCCACTGGACGCACGTCTGACCAGACGGCGGCTGGAAGACCGCAAACTCGAGAGGAGTGCAGGTAATCTTGAGCCCGTGAAGCTCAGTGGACACCATACCCGCGATGAGGCGCGTAAACGGATCAAGCTGGTACAGCCAGACACGCCAGAACTTGGGAATCGAGGCCTTGGGGATCATGACGCCGCAGAACAAGGAGAACTGTTGGGGAGCGTTAGAGGGTGCGATAGCCGATGCTAAACTTGAGACGTACTGTTACTAGAATGAATGGATTGAGCAAAGATGCGATGAAAATGGTCGGCGTCAGGGAGGCTAGCATTTGACCGAGGGTCACGGCGAAGACCTATATATAGTTCAAAAGAGTGAGACCAGAACAGCAATTTGACCGAAAACTCAAATACCTCCGTAACCAGGAGCATGAAGAACTGATAGCCCGCACGGCTGGGTGCCGCCTGGAAGCCGACAGGGAAGTAGAACAGCAAAAAGTAAACGACCGCGCAAAGGAGACTGAGAAATAAGGATGAGTATGTACTCATGCCCAATTAAAGGTAGTCACTCACGAGTAGGGCATCTCCGCCATGAGTTGTCCAAGGGCGAAGGCAATCTGGGAGTACATGCGCGACGAAGACTCGCGAATGAAGATCATGCGAGCAATGATGAACATGGGTTCAACCTGAGAAATGATAATCGCCGGCATGATAGTCGCAATGAAGATGGAAAACACCCGGTACTGCAGTTCCTGACTCGAGTTGCCGAGTTGCAAAAACGTCAAGCTGGTCAAAAGAGCAATCGCTCCATGTGAAAACAGCCGGGTGAATCCGTACTCGGGCTGGCGCCAGAATGCGGTGAGCGTCCGCTCCGAAACGACCTTGAGCTGATGCATAAACGGCGTCGCGTATTCCTCGTTGGCCTTGGGGTCCACCTCGGGCGGATGCTTTGCCGCTTCCTCCTTGATGTGTGCAATCTCCTGCTTGACCCGGGCAAACTCCTTGCTCTGACGCCAGAGTTCGGCCCAGTCGGTCGGCCCAATGCGCTCACGGGACCCAGCGCCGATCGCTTCGAGTACGTATTCCGCGGGGTTGGCGTCAGGGGGACACGCCGCGCCGTGATCGCCGAGGTATGTGACGAGGTGGTGGCTGTCCTTGCCGATAGGTCCAAAGTAGACGCACTCGCCACCACGCTGAAGCAGAAGCAAGTTGTCAAACTGTTCGAACAAGAGAGCGTTGGGCTGATGGATCGTGCACAGGATTGCCTGACCGGCCGCGGCGAGCTTCTTGAGGAACCGAACGATGTTATATGCGGACTGGCCGTCGAGACCACTGGTAGGCTCGTCGAGGAACAAGAGAAGTTGGGGCTTGGCCGCGAGCTCGACACCAATCGTGACACGTTTGCGAGCTTCCACGCCGAGTCCAAAGCCAGGTTGACCGATCATAGCGCTAGGAGTCAACTCAGCAGTTGTCTAAAAATAGACCGGGGATGAAACGTACTCTGCGATATCTTCCATCTCCAACAGCTGAATGACCTCCTCAACATAGTTATCCTTCTCTTCCTTTGACACCTCGTACGGTTGACGCAAGTACGCCGAAAACCGAAGCGCCTCCCGAACCGTCGCCGTCGACTCGTGCACATCCAACTGTTCACAGTATGCCGTGCCGCGCTGGAAGGCCACACCCGTCCGTTCCCCACCAATCAACACGTCTCCGCTCACAACACCAATCGTCTTGCGTCCAGCGAGGACATCCAACAGCGTCGTCTTGCCTGCACCCGAAGCACCCATAAGCGCGGTAAGTGTCCCAGGCTTGACGTATCCAAAGACCTTGTTAAGGAGCTGGCGCTGGCCGCTGGGAACGGGGACAGTGTAATCGAGGTTCTCCCACGTGAACGCCTTGGTCGATTTGGTGAGTGTGCTGAGATCTTGTTCGGTTTCGCCTTTGCGGAAGGCGGCTTTCCGCTCGAGCAAGACTTGGTTGCGTTGTTTAGTGTCGGCGTTTTCTTTAGCGAAGATAGTGATCGCGCGAGCGTTTGCGCCGTGCCTATTTCAGGGGTATGAGTACGAGTCTCGGTTATACCAGACTTGGGACGTACTGGAACTTTTCCATGGCCATAACCTGAAGAATGATAAACGCGACCCAGTACAAAATAACGATCCCGAGGTTACGCCAAAGTTCGCTCTGCTTGTACTGGAACGAAGCGCCGATATATGCGTCACCTAGACTAGCCTAAGCCAACGCTCTCAAACTACTTTTTGCGAAAATACTCACCGGATACCATCGACTGTCCAGGCGAAGCGCCTAATAGCGTGCACACCTGATTCGGGCCGAGGCTGGTAGGATATTTAGTCATGCTTCCCACGTTGTGAGGTATAATGTACGATCTAATCACGTCTCAGTTGCACACCCGCCAAGTCAAGTTGATAGGGGCTTACCCGTCGCAGCTCATGCTAATCCGGTAGAATTCGTTTTCCATCATCGCAGCAAAGCCGTAATTGACCGGGTTTCTGAGAAAGAGTCATAAGTTGATTTTCGACGTTTCGAATTATCATTCGCTTACATGTACCAAATCCAGAATCTAAAAAGCACATGAGTACACGACTGCGGAGATGTAACGATGAAGGAAACTCACAGCCAGCGCTTCATCGAGTAAACCGGAATCATGTACCCGGAATACAAGACCATCAGAGTAACGATCACGGCAGCCAAACGCGCAGCAGTGTCATATCCCTGGCACACGATACCGATCTACACACAACCATGCGTCAGCTCGCGCGCTGGTATGTAATCATGCGGCACTTACAAGGCGGAAAAACGCAGTCATGGCCAAAAAGGTCAGGTAGCTGGAGCCCTGGGTCAACCAGTGCCTATCAAACCAAGAAGCGATCAACTCACATGAAAAGGTAAAACGTGAAAAACGCTCCAGCACTTCTTTCCAACCCGCACATGAAATAAACAATGATCGAGAATAACAATATACGGATGGAGGTGAGTGGGATATCGGTGATTGTTTGAGCGACGGAGAGAGCACTGGCACGATAGAACCTGTAGGAGAGTTGTTTGTACAGAATCGGACGGCCGACCATCATTGCGGGCTAGAGGCATGGCCAAAGGTTATTAAAGCAAGGAGAAGAAATGAGAGATGGGGCCTACAAGCTCGCTAAATGCGCTTATCGCATTGAACAAGAGAGCCAAAAAGATAACGCCTCCACGAGTAAACGCGCCAGCAGATGTGAGCGGTAAATTCAGATAAACTGTGCCGGTGAGGATCGCAATAATAACCGAAGTCGCAAAACTAGTGAATATCGAAAACTACGATCCCAAATCAGCCCCCCTCTCCCTGGAGATAAGCGAACAAAACTCACCGTATCCTGGATCTGCATCAGCCACTGCCTCCAGACCAATGTCTTGACCATGCTAAAGTAGCTGACGACATGTGAATCCTTGTGTGACACGTGCTTCCGCTTTTCCTCTCTCGCCGCACGCCTAAACTCTGCCTGCGCCCCACTCCCGCTCGGATCGCTCGTCTGTTTTTGCCACTCCATCTGCATCGCTTCGCGCTCGGCGACCATATCATTCCAATAAGGACTATTCCGGAACGCTTCGGCCAGCGCATCAGGTGTAGACGGGACGTCCGCCTCGCTCTTGCCATCCGCAAACGCGCGCTCGTTTGGATCCGTGCACCCTGTCAGGTAGTCAGCCGTCGTCTGCCGAGGGAGGTTTCGGAACCCGAGTGAGAGCATATACTGCCTCGCTTCCTTGGCCGGGCCAAAGAAGACCTCGCGGCCCTCGTCAATGAGCAAGACCTTGTCGAATTGGTCGTAGATCCCTTCACCAGCTTGGTAGAGCGAGACGAACGTGGTGAGTTTGAAAATGTCGGTCATGATGCGGAGGGATTTGGCATAGTCGAGCGCGGTGGAGGCGTCAAGGCCGCGAGTAGAGTTGTCCCAGGAGAGGACGCAAGCGCGGCTCGACTACGAGGAGAAGTTAGCAGATGTGGGGGTGGAACAAAGGGCCAACTTGCCATCATTTCGGCAATAGACACTCGTTTCCGTTCTCCGCCCGACACACCACGCAGAAACTCGTTCCCGACGACAGTATCCCGGGTATGAGTAATATTGAGCATGGACAAGAGCATATTGAGGATCTCATCGTTGAGCTCGGCGCGCGTCTGTTCGGGCAAAAGACGGCCAGGCGATTTGAGGTCGAGAGCAAATTGCAAGGTCTGGGCGACGGTCAAGATCGGATAGTGAATGTCGTCTGAAACATGATAATTAGTGACATTTTCGGCACGCCTGGCTCAAACACTTGCCTTCCATGTTGTACGCCGCCTCGCCGGCAAAGCGCTTGGCAAACTCCTGAGCCGAGATGCCGGCATATTGGACATCGCCTTCGACACTGATGAAACTGCCGCGTTGGTTGGCAATTGTTTTTAAGAACGACGAGCATCCGGCGCCGGGGCGTCCCAGCACGAGGACCATTTCGCCCGGACGGACGGCCCCGTCAAACGAATGGAGGATTGTCTTGGGGGCGACGGGCTGCTTGCCAAGAAGCGCCGCAGCCGTGAACAACGGCAAGAGGAAAAACTCCTTGACGGCATCAGGAAAGGTTCGTACATCTGGCAAGTGCGATCAGAGCGTGTGCCTTGCACGCCGGCCGTGGAATAAAACTCACAAATCTTGACGCCTCCTGCACCAATCACCCGCAAGTTTTGGAACGTGACGCCAACGTGCTTGTGCGCAAACCCAGCCTCGTCCTGCTTGCCAGACGTCGTGCGGAGGTACTCGAGCAAGTCAAACGACTCTTGCTTCTCGACGTCGTCGTCGCCTTTGCGTGTGCTCTGGCGAGTAAGTCGACGGGCGAGGGCGTTGAACTGGGCTTCGGCGGTTTGGACGTTGACACCGTCGCGATCGCCATGTGTTTTTTCGTGTTCGGACATTTCGATGATGTCGGAGGGAGCGCGGGATGGGACGGCCGTCGCTGGATCAGACAGCGCCGTCGACACGGGGCGCTGTTTTTCAGACATCGGAGGGAATGGCTCGGAATGAAGAGCGAGCTCGGGCCTATATACCACACCACGGCTAAATGGAAATTGCCGATGACAGAGTCATATCGGTAGCGGGCATTGACTTCCTTCCGCGCGGGTCTTATGGTCGAGTCGGGATGGAATTTGTCAGCGGGGCCCCGATCCACCAACAGGTGGGACTCGGCCTGAGTTCAGATAAGGCCCGAGATATTCAGAGGAGCTGGTCGGAAGAATGCGGCCCCCCGACCGGGCAACGCAGATCGACAATGCCACGGAGTGATCTGAACGGCGGATGCGATGTCTGTGTCACGGACCGATGCGGATCGGATACAAAATCTCAGGACAAATCCTGTCTATGAGACATCTGAACGCTTAGGCCCGGATCGCAAATAAGATTTGACTAGACCCGATTCTAGCTTTGATTCCTCTTCCGCGCGGTTTGGGAAGCCGACCAAGCTGCCACGGCTCTTTATCGCTTGCCACAATTGATCAGGTGCTGGGCAAAGCAACGCATTTACGCGGGGTGCTTTCGACAGTTGCACGAATCCTGTTCATATGATCTCGTCTGGGCGACCCACGGTTACCAGAGCACCAAGGTACACGTCGTATGCACGATCAGGCCTAAAATCCGTATCCAACGGACAAAACGCATGTCCGAGAGCGTATTTGCTATGGTACGACCCGGATGAAACTTCTAGGAGAAGCACCCACGAACCACATAACGCTAGCCCCAAATGATCCTCAAGCACGCCAAGCAGGCAGGTGGGAGAACACCCCATAGCAGCCTCGGTCCAAGGCTGTCCTACCCCGAAACGTGCGGACTCAAAGTGGAGTACAATTATTCATCCCTTGCCGAGGCCGAACGACATACGTAACTTCGCCAATACCTACTCATGGCCAAGAAATGTGCAGAAAATCGAGTGAACCGATATACAGTATATGATTGGGCCGAAATGCACATAACCATCAGAGTTAGCGGGATGCGACTAGAGTCGTCTATTCAAGTCTCAGCTGATTTTCAAAACTGTAACCCAACTTCCCCCCCAGGAACGCTGTCCGGGCGTCAGGTTCTGCGCAGCGAGAATTAGCGCTCGCAAGGGACGTGGAACCTAACATACACGATCCAGCCCTTCTCGAGTAATATCCCGCCCCTATCATAGCCATACTTGTATCTCGTGATAAAACTGGACTCGACCAAAAATCCGGGGTTAAGCACGAGACCCGTGAACAATGCGGGATTTCTGGCTTGGCTCCTTGTGTTCGTCGCACTCGTTCCAGATCCTGGTGAAAGCAGCAATAGTTTTAACTTGCCTTTGAGCCCCTTGACAGCGCGTATACTATTCTTACAGCTCGTGTAACCACGGTATGCGCCCTTTAACGACTCAAGGTTCCTAGGAAGTGCGGGATACCCCGAGTTCGCCGGTCTCTTCTTCATTTGAGCAACCCCAAAGGGTCGAAAAACATATTCAGACATGCTTTTCGCTGCCAGAGAGGCTAATGCGACGATTCACCAATATTACCAGGATTCTCCAAGCCGCAACTTGACCGGAAACTGTCTATGTATATAAAATGATGGATTTGGTACAAATAACGTGTCCATTGGAATCAGTTAAAGCCATGTGAAATAAACCGTATATGGCTGAGATCACCAGTTGCGCTTCTTTTATGGCCCAAGTCACATCCACAATGTATGACATTTCCGAAGGGCTTCACGTCAGCCCAGAGTTGACTCAATCGTGGCACGAGCCAAGGCGGAAGCAAGGGGATAGTTACACGCCCTGCGCTATGCTCTCATAAATGAACGCCAGGGCTCTCTAGATGAGAGCGACCGCCGAGTAAAGTTTCCAGCAGCGTAGGCTCGTCTGGCGGGCATTGCCGCGGGGGGAGGAGGGAAGGACCGTGGGGCCAACGATGGGGTGGAGTGGGCGGTATTTCCAAAACCTGTTTCCTTGCGCATGACCACTGTCTACATAGCCCCGGGCTGAACGACAGAATAAAATGAATTAAAAAAAAAAAAGTTTCCAGCAGCGGGCTAGGAAGTTTGGATAAAAAAGTGAGTCATCAGCTGGAATAGAAGGGAGTTGCAACACTGAGCATTGCAACCTGGCTGTGAGGTCCGAGGGACCTCAAGGTCGAACGGGAGTGGGCTGGCGGTGTCGGAGCTTACGAGAGTGAGCGTATGACTTGCCAGACGACTCGGATTCGAGAGAGGGTTGTCCGTAAGTACAGGAGTACGTGGGTTTAAATAGTAGAGAGTGAACGAATATGAAATGAGTAAGGGATTGAAACGGTTGGGAAGCGAGAGATGAAGTAAGGAGCGTGTATGCGTGGGGGTTAGCACGTGCAACCCTCACACTGGCTTCAGTCATCCGTGCATATTTTCACGAATATCCGGCCAGATCCTTTTTACGGCGCAGAATTTGAACATCGATAAAAGTCTTTCATCCACCATGGTGAAATTTAGCTCCTCAAAGATAGTCTCTTCACGCAAGAGAACACATGGCCTAGGATTGTAGAGACGCTCTGTGTGATTGGTCGAATATGTGTCCGACCAATATGGCATACAACCAAGTTTGGGTTTTGCTCAAACAAGAGAATAGTCTCGATGGGGGATGCATGGAGATTTCCCAGCACGCCGAACCGGCCCTGTGTAAACCATGTGCTGCCTCAACGTGGTTTGGGCCTCAAGTCAGAGTGAACGAAAGATGTATAGTTTAGCCCCCTGGCCAAGTCTCTTGAGATGTGTAACTATTGTGATATTGAGGGTACACATTGCTTGCTGATGTGGGACGCAACATTTCATAACAAAGGCTGAACACATCAAAGAGAGCAAATGCACAATTACATGCGAACTCCCGGATATTTCCAGGTAAAGCTATAAGCCGGGAATATTATTATCGTTGCTATCATTAGACAAATGCAGCCAAGGAACATACCCGTTAATCACGTAAAGTATGCTGCGTATCCCATCCATCCAAGCTGGATATTTGGAATCGATATACCCGCTTCTTTCCTTACTCGAACCAACTCGTCAAAGGGCGACGAGTCTGGTACGTCATCTTCTGTTACCCACAATCGAGTTAGGTGGCACACCAGCCAAGGTGCATGCGAAAGGATAGTCACGGATCCCATGTCATGGCCCGGTAACAGATCGAGCCGCTGGAGATCTGGGTAGACCCGCAGCAAAACCTCAAGGTGCACAGTAGGGAGGTTTGTCGAGAGGTGGTAAACCTGAGGAAAGACCGGATAGTTGTGTTTGCCGCTGACTATGGATGTTACGAGGTCATTACAGTGACCCGTGTGGATTCTAGAGATGACGAGACGGAATTTCCTGACATTACGGGCTTCGATCATCAACAGGAGCTCTCGTGCCCACAACGCCGAGCGACAGTTGTTCAGAGAGGGCTCTTCAAGTAGTGGTAACGACACGGACAAGCCAGACCTGCTAGGATCCCATGAATAGCCCGCTCCCTGCGTTCCCAGGCTAAGACGAAGGACTTGAAGTCTCGGGTTGCGCTCGAGCAAGAGGCAGAGATTCGACAGGGAAGGGGACTTGTCTAGGCACCCAAGTTCAAGGCAGACTAGTTGCGAAAAAATACTGGCTCCTATTTGTTGGGAGAAATAGTTCATGCTGAATCCCCTAAAATGGATAGAGTGTAGCTTGGGTGCATTAACTTCCAGAAGAATGGGTGGGTCATTAGCGCGCTCTAGTTGTAGACGAAGTGGGTCCGGCTTATGATGGCTTATTATGGTTAGCGATTCCATGCGCGGGAACTTCTCTTCACGTAGCAAGATCAACAGATACGCTGTGGGTACCGCTGGAGCGCTGAATTTAATATTGAACGTTCGCCACCGGTTTGTTGATCCCCCGGCAGCGATTACAGACGAAAGTGCACTTTCAACCCTATCGGTTTGAGCAGCTTCATCCCGGCGTAGGAGACCCCGTAAGAACCGGCGTGTAACGTTGAGATAGATATCAAGAGGCTGACTAGAACCAGAGCGAGCGATATAGAGAGTAATTCGTTTGAGGAGGTAATCGGACAAGTCAATAAACGCCCAAATCTATAGCGCAAGAGCATATCAATAAATCAACCCGCCTATCAATTAACGCTTAATAAAGTCTCGCCTGAGTTGTACCAAGCGCGGCCAAGCGCCAATTCCGACATACCCACTGGAGCTCCAGGGTATGAGTGTCAATCATTTCCGCACGCGTACGTGTTTATGTCGTGACTAAGCCATCGGGGCTATACCCCCGATGCCTTTACTTCTCTTCTCGCTTAAGTTTTCCTTGTTTCTCCG